>VMDO01028922.1:0-23284 GCA_007922755.1 Pedetes capensis
AAAAAAAAAAAAAAAAAAAAAAGAATAGGTGTTTCTTAAAATAATGTAGTATTATGGCCAATTAGAATAGAATGTAGGCACCATTTACCCAAAGACTTTCCCCAGAGGAGTAACTATCAATACAAGCGCTTTTGTGTGATATTAAACTCTGTGTTTAAATGTATGTTTATCATGCATTCTTTGATTTCTTTAGCAAGTCCTCATTTGTATATATGAAGATGCATGGCATATGTGTGGGCACACACTTGCTTATGTGCATGCGTACACACATGCTAGTTCTCATGGTAAAGTATTAGGTGGAAATAATTTTTCCATACTATGCAATTATGCTTTCGTTTTGACAAATATTTCTGTTTTATCTTGGGACTTTTCTCCAATTTCAGCTGAAATATAAAAATTCATTTCTACAGGGGAAGAGTCTTACCCCAGCAAAGTAAATAGGACATATTTGGACCCAAAGCACAAGTTGTTGGAAGTCCCCTTACAACTCCATGCCAACCCCAAGGGCATATAAAAATTCATGGAATAGAGAGTGTGTGAGGTAAATGAGACTGCCAGTCCCAGAGCGACCATGTGGAGAGGCATAGAATCAGAGCACGTCATGCTCCACTAAGCATTAATCCCCTCAAGCCTGGG
This sequence comes from Pedetes capensis, assembly GCA_007922755.1. NCBI lineage: Eukaryota > Metazoa > Chordata > Mammalia > Rodentia > Pedetidae > Pedetes > Pedetes capensis. The sequence goes on from VMDO01028922.1 coordinate 637, forward strand.
GGTTTCTAGGGTTTGTGACCAGCACAGTCACACAAGACCCTTTGCAGAGGCAGCCATGCACTTCTTATTTGATGATCTGCTCTCATCCTATGATTCTTTTTATGTTGGATTTTGTGTTCTGTCAGTGAAGACCAGATGGGACAATGGAGTGTGTGCTGGGGACTTAGAGCCTTGACTCCTGCCACTTCCCACCTTCCCTGGGATGGGTTGTTGGACAACTTCAGTTCCTGGTACCCCATCCACTTTCTAGTCTTCCAGAGAATTCTACTGCCTTCTTCCCCCTCAAGGGCCTGGTGGTGGGTCTGGGGAGGGTCAGGATCAGATTGTGTGTGTCTTGGAGTCTTTGAATGGGGCATGGGCCTGCCTGTCCCAGCTTGAAGCTGACAGTACCATGAGTGTTTAGCAGGCTTTTTGGCAGTGTGAGCCTCTCACTCACCCCTATCCAGGTGCTCAGCCCATCCTGGCATGGAAGTTGCAACCTCTCAGGTGTTGCTATCCACCATGGATTGGAAAAGCAAGCCCTTGACTTGCTGGGAAACAAATCACCACATGCCTACACACACACACACACACACACACACACACACACACACACACACACTTATTATCTCACAGTTTCCATCAAAGCTGTATTGTGCTTTCTGTCTGTGGTCTTACCAGGCTACAGTTAAGGTATTAGCTAAGGTGTGTTCTCAGTTGGAGGTTCGACTAGAGAAAGATTTGTTTCAAAGTTCCCTCCAGTGACTGGGAAATTTACCTCTTCGTGATTATAGGACTGAATCCTTATATTTTTGCTGACTAGGATGTTGTCTAGGGATTGTTCTCAGCCACTAAAGGCAGTTTACAGTTCCCTGTTGTGTGGCAGTTTACAACACAGCCCTTCGCTTTCTAAGATGAGAAGAATTATCAGCCATCTTTCTCCATCTCAAGCTTTGCCATATACTACTGGCTAGAAGCAAGTTGCAGGTCTTACCCATACTCAAGAGGTGGGGATTATACGGGAATGACACAAGGGTACAGAGATAAGGAGCCCACCATGGAATTCTGTCTACCACATCCCAGATATGATTTCTTCCTTCTTTCAAAGAGCTTATGTTCCCTGAGAAAACAAAAGGAACACTTTTGCAACATTAAGACATGGCTACAAGCACAGTTTCCAGGAAGGCATCCACCTGCCCTGGCTGTTTTTAACAGTCCTACACAACAAGTAAGAATTCACCAAGGATTGTAAACAGACCGGGGTGGTGCACACTGGTAGTCAACTTGCTGAAGAGGATGAAGCAGGAGTATTGTGAGTTTGAGACTAGGCTGGGCTACACCTTTGCCTGCAGCCATACCACTGTGGTGTCCCATCACCTCATATCTCGGAAACTAAGCAGGGTCAAACCTGGTTAGTACTTGGATGGGAGACCACCTGGGAACACCAGGTGCTGTAAGCTTGGGAGAAGGACCCAGCAACCCACTCCCTGCCAAAAAATCAGCCATTGAAAACCCTATGAGTAGCAAAGAAGCACTGACAATAGTGTTTCCTCGTTGTATATAGGGTTACTATGTGTTGGACAGGGCTGGGATTTAGCTCAGTGGCTAGAGCGCTGTGCTGCAGTCTCTGAGGTCCCGAGTTCAATTCCCAGCACCACAAAAATGGGAGAAGGACCTGGCAATCCACTCCCAAGGCAATCTCGAAACAGTCAGCCATTGAAAACCCTATGAGGGTCGCTATGAGTCGGATACCGACCCAACAGCACCCAACAACAACAACAAATGTGTTGGACAACAATTCCACATCACCTAACAACAACAAGGATTGTAAAGTACTGGGGCCAGTTTCAGCCATGTGTGAGTAAATAATATACCAATGTGCCAGTAGGATGACTTTTGGTAAATTATCTCCTTTAGTGCAAAATATTATTCCATTTTGATAACTTAAAAGGGAAGAAATGTCCTCCTTCCTCTTCTTTATGCCCAGGCCCAGGCAAGCTGTCCAAAGGAGGAGTTCCATCTTCTTTGATTCTGGGTGTAGAGCTGCTCTTTTCTGTGATTTTTATTACAAGTGCAGGTAGAAAGAGAGTCCACCTGCTCATTTATGCCAGGCCAGAGAAAATTACAGAATTTCCAAGATGTGCATTCCTAAGATTGTTGAGAAAAATGAAGAAAATTCCCATGTGGTAAAATATGAGAATCACCTGAAACATGGAAGAAAAGAATGAAGATCTGCAAGGAACAAGAACTTTATTATTAAAGTTCTCAAATTTTGTATCCTAATCTAATCCCGAGCTCTGTGAAGGGTAGACTGACTTCCAGTATTATCTAAATGCTTGTAAGGTGGGGTGGCTCTACCAGCCTAAGCAAAGAGGACTTTGATAAAAGCAAATCCTGTGTTATAATAACTCAGTATTGCCCTAGAATGAAAACAATATATTTCCAATTGCAGCATGTATGCTGATTAATTCAATAGAGTGTTTTTAAAATCCTTTAAGTCAGCAAAGTATTGCTTAAATAAACATTGAAGCATGACTTTTCCAGAGTACTCTCTGTTTCTATTGTTAGTCAAATGACTTATCCAAAAGTCATTCCATGGTTGGAAGTTTGCAGAGACAGCCTTGGAATTTTTTATGGGAAATTTATTTCAGAACACATGGTACAGCTTCATTTATCTCCTATTCAAAGAATGGTAGGAAGACTCTAAAATAATGCCCTTTGGAAAAGATGTTACCTGTAACATTGTAGCATAAAATGTGCATAGGCAGATTTCTCTATCTTGTTTTGAAAAACAACATAAGAACACTACCTTACATAGCACCCTCTGAATTCTTAACCTTATATTGTGCATATTTTGAGCCAAATCTTCATTCAGTAGCTCTCTGACAAACTTTTCTTCTACCACAGATTAGACCTTATTTCTTATTTTTGATCCTTTGCTAATTATTTATTAAGCTCTTTTTACGGGAAAAGTCCTCTTTGCCCAGGCTGGTAGAGCTACCCCACCTTACAAGCACTTAGATAATACTGGAAGTCAGTCTACACTTCACAGAGCTCCGGATTAGATTATGATACAAAATTTGAGAACTTTAAAAATATGGGAGAAGGGCCTGGCAATCCACTCCCAAGGCAATCCCTAAACAGCCATTGAAAACCCTATGAGGGTCTCTATGCGTCGAATACCGACTCGACAGCACCTAACAACAACAACAACATGGGAAAAATACCATACTAGTACAATAGAAAAAGCAATAAATGATAAACACAAACCTACCCATATCTTCTTGCAACTTATACTCTAGGCAAGTGCAGTTTTTTGCTTGGAGTTCTAGCTCTCCCAAGTCTTATGTGATGGAAAATTTAAATGAAGCTGTCTGCTTGTGTTTCAGTCATAAACATACAACCTGCCTTTCAGAAGTTTGCATAATGATTTTTCCTAGGGTCACTTACTAAATCTAAAAGCTTACTGATCTTGTTTTAAATCATTTGATTTCCCTTATCTCCTTTACGCTCTCTTTGGGGGAAATAAATCAAGCATGTTATTCTTTTTATTTGTGTTTTCATTTCATTGTTATCCTCTAATATAAGCCTCTTTGACGGCTATCAATTGTAAAAAATGTTCTTAGCTAAATACAATAGATGTATTTCTGAAACATTGCATGCAGAAATTGAATTTTTATAAACTAAATCACATTTATACTTAGACTATAATTTCAGAAGTATAGTACAAAAGAATGTACATTCTGTCAAGAAATAGTCAAATCATTTTTGATGTCCACTTGCAAATTATTAAATGAATATGCCTGTATCTTTTCACTTTATATAGAATCTACAGGGTAGGATCAATAAAGGAGACTTAGAAAAAAAATCCATTGTCTAATGGAGGTAAAATGGAGATAGCATTTTACCTGAATAATGAACACACTTTTTTTTTAACTACCTGTATTTCAGACTTAAGATGCTGAACTAGAATTAGTACTTTCTCTGAGTTTCAGTTATTTCTCTCATAGAGAACAGGATTGGGGAACAATTCTCTGCACTTTAAATTTTACCACTAGGTTACTTTAGCAGTTTAGGATTATCACCTAGGACATTTAGTCCACTTCTGATCTTTTCTGACATCTTGCACTTAACTTTCTCTTTTCAAGGTAAGTCAATATAGTTCAGAATGTAATTGCTGCTGAAATTCAAATAGCAGAGGGCTACAGGTGTAGAATGAAACTGGCATTTCTTGAGTACATTCTGTGTGTCGAGTTCAAAGCCAGGTCCTCCATATGTATACATTATTTCTCATTCTATTCAACACCAATGCTAGTAAGAAAATTAATCTGTCTTTTTTACAGTTGAGAAAACTATGGTTTTGAGAAGTTGCCTGTGGATACATTGTTAATACGAGTAGTGTGGGTTGGGGGTAAGAATAAGGATGTGAGAATCAATAAAACACCTCTCCAAGCCCCAGCCGTTCCATTTACAAAATAGGGTTCCTTCCAGATTCATTGTGAACAATAAAAGTAATGTAGATGTAATGTCTAACATGCAACAGGTGCTCGATAAATTATGTAGTTGTACTGAACCCAAGTCTAAGTCCAAATCCACAATCGGTGTTTCTCCTAGGACCCTGCCCATTTACAATGGTAACTTGGCAAAAGATACCAAGAAGTCTCAAATAATCCTTCATAAAATTGCATTCTTAGAAAAAGACCATGAAAGACTAGAACATGTGTTGTTTTGTTTTGTCCTTTTTGTTTGTTTGCCATTTCCCTAACATCACTCAGCAAAAATGATAGCAAACAAAATCCCCAAACAAACTGGATTCTAGTCTTGGCTCTAACAAGAACTACATGACCTTGGGTGAGTCACTTAATCCTTGGAATATCAGTTCCCTTACCCTAAAGTGGACACACCAGGTGAGATGATGTCTAAGTGCTTCTGGTTCTACCAGAGTCTGTGATTCTCATTTGGTCAAAACCTGGAAGACATATTCCTGTCTGTTTTGTGTGACTCTTTCTTTAATAAGACTGTCAGGCAGAAACTAAGCCTAGAGAAGTGAATGGCCAGTCAGTCAGTCATTTAAAAGTCCATTTCTTCATTCTCTGTTCCAGTTTATCAGGAATCTTGTCACTGAACCAAACATGTAAGCTAGAGTCAGAAAAGGTGCCCACAATAGAGCTGCTTTCAGCCAAGATGGGTTGAAATGTACCAAAGAGGTTGATGGTGAGAGATAAGTGCTGGTGTGCATGTATCATCGAACATGTACCTCTCCATGTCAAATTAAAAATTGAAAAGGCTCTTTGAACAGCAAAAGCAGCTTTTCTGCAGCTTCAGTATCTGCCATCAGGGAACAAAATTAACCATCTCAGAGCCATTCAATAAAGGACTCACCCTCTGTTGCAGTTTGTCAGGTTGCAGTGGATACAAGGACCCATCAGCATCAGCCAATGTTGAAAACACATGACCTGCTGCTATCTCCAAAGGGAAGCTATGGTGCCTATTTACTAAACCTAAAAGCTAAGAGCTCATGAAACATTATTTTGGCTCCTGATTAATCCTCCTACTTTATAGGGTTTCAATCTATACTTTTTGAAAACAAGTATGATTCAAAAATTCAGGTCAATAAATATTAATCAACTATCTGCAATTTGCCTAAGTCTAAGGTAGGGATTATAAGGACAAAGCAAAGAAAAAACTGAGTAAAATATGGTGGGTGCCTTTAAAAAGCTGACTTCATGATTTCCCAGACAAAATATTTTTGAGCCACATGAGTTAAAAATGAGAACTTAGCTAAAACAAAATAAAGTATTAAAATAAAAATTTCCTACAGATGGAGAAAGCCCAGCCCTCTGGTAGGATACTGAGAGGTGTGAGGATGAAAACACAGTCTCCTCTCATTCTTTGTCCCCATCTGTCAAGTTTGTTGATTCTTCCCATATTTCTTTGGGTCTTATGATCCCAACCAGAGCATGGAGCAGGGCAAGAAATAAATGGGCTGGGCAAAGTCAGCAGTTAGTAATGTTGTCTTTTGAAATGCCTTTTGCCCTGCTCTGATTTATATGTATGAGAAATGAACAGATATGTAAGGGAATCTTGCTCAGCCACCAAGTAGCTCATAATATGGTTTTTGCCATAATCAAGAGGTGGGTGAAGGGAAAGGCAAGTGTAGGAGATGGGAAATCCTATCTCACTCCTTAGCTGCCCTCTCAGGCATGAGGTGAGAATTAGGCTATGACATTCTATGGCTTGATTTGATGACCAAAATATAGTTTAAAGGCTGCTATCTGAGCATTGCCTGCAGCCCTGTGGCATCCAATCCCATCAGATCTCGGAAGCTAAGCAGGGTTGGGCCTTGTTAGTACTTGGATAGGAGACCACCTGGGAACACCAGGTGCTGTAAGCTTGGGAGAAGGACCCAGCAACCCACTCCCAAAAATCAATGCGCCATTGAAAACCCTATGAAGGGCAGAGAAGCACTGACAATAGTGTTTCACCTGTTGTACGTAGGGCCTGACTCCACGGCACCTAACAACAACAACAACATCTGAGCATTGAGATTTGTGATGTTGAAGACTCTACCTCAAGTGCTATCTTACTGATTCATATAGTTTATAATTAGAAACCCTGATTACATTTTAGGTATGTTTTTCCATATACATTATTATTGGTATACTTATACACATATCATACACAGGGTACATATTTTACTTATTTATATTACATGCAACAAAGAGGATGGGTGCTGAATTATACTAAATAATTCATAAGCTTTTAATGTTAGTCTTCAAAAGGTTTGGGAAAATCAGAATCTTATGTTTTGTATTTTGAACTTGCTGAAAAAAACACTATTATATTTTCTCAAAAAGTGTAGTGAAGAAATATGAGAACTTCAATGAGTTTCTACAGGGAAAATACTTGAGAGTCCCTATCTTGCTAACCCCTTCTTGCCCTCTCTCCTACTTGTTGTTGTTGTTAGGTGCCATCGAGTCACATCCAACTCACAGCAACCCTATGTACAACAGAACAAAACACTGACACCATGCCATACCCACCACTATTGTCAGTGTTTCTCTACTATTCATACGGGTTTCAATGGCAGATTGATTTGGGAGTGGGCTGCCAGGTCCTTCTCCCTAGCCTGCAGCACCTGGTATTCCCAGGCAGTCTCTCATCCAATAACTAACCAGGCCAACCCTGCTTAGCTTCCAAGATCAGGTGGGATCAGATGCTAGGGTGCTATGGCTGCAGATTCTCTCCTAATAGCACATTGATTTAAGACTCTACACACTTTCCCATCACTTCCAGTAGTCTACCTTCTAATTCCTCCCTTCTATCCTGCCAGATTGATGTTCATAAAAATTCCACATTCTTCATAATATTCATCTGTGCAGTTTTCAGTGTCTCCCTAGTGCTTGCCGGACGTAATTTGAATGCCAGAATTTCATACCCCAAGCTCAACTGATAGGCCTCACTACACTAGCTCAGCCTTCCTGCAGTCCAAAAGAAGCTGGGAGATCACCATGCGGCTTTTGTGAACGCTTTTCTTTCCTACCTAGCATGTCCTTTCTTTCACTGGTCATTTTTTACACTGTAACTATTCTTCAAATCTTCTCACAATGGCTGCCCTCACCACTCCAGAGGGCCAGCCTCCTCTGCCTCATGTGTGTCTTACATTTCTATTTAACCTAATCTGATGTGAGTCTTGCTTCTGATTCAGTTTGGTATCTGATACCATAAATTATGCTCCTTTCTAATCTTCACAACATAGAGGAAAATAGAGGCTTTGTCAAGTTTGTGGTTTCTTTTTTATTAATCTTAATAAATTTTTTAAACGAACAAGTTCATCCATTGTTATGAGAAACAAACGACAAGAATGTGAGGTCAAGTAAAAGAATCATAGTAACAGTCCATGTGAATCTCCCACAACATCCCATTTAATGTCTTAAACATTTTCACTGGGGGACAGTGCAATGTAGTGATTAAGAGCGTATACTGAGGACTAAGAGACCTGAGCTGAAATCCTCCACCCTGCCTCTTAACAGCTAAGTGGTCCCCCAAAAGTTTTCTAATTCTCCATGACTCAATTTCCTCATCTGCATGTAAACATGATAGTGATAAGAAGAGCAAGGATAAGATGTCACTGAGAATTAAAGGAGTTCATACACGTCAAGTGCTTAGAAGAGTGGCTGGCCCCTGCATGCTGTGTGTATGAGAGAGAAAAGAAATACCCCAGTGTTTACAGGAAGAGTCTGCCCTGCATTGCTCATGTACTGTACTGTTACCACACATTTTCCTTCACATTGTGTCCTCAGCCCTTGAGGGCCTTGTCCATTTTGCATTCAAGGGGGCCTGTCGAAGATCTGGATTTTGCTTTCTCTGTCTCCTGCTTAAATCCATGGTCCACAATCTGCTAACATCTGACTTCATAGGTCAGCCTTTCTTATTTCAGAGAAAATAAAATGGAAGTTCCAAATTGCCAGCTGTCTGGTTTAATGGGGAATGATATTTCCCCCTACCTTCCCCGCCATTTTTTTTATAGTTCGCCTATGGTACTCATGTGCAATTGAATGCCTCTCCCGTACACTATACTTGCCAACTCTATCTCCAATAATTATTCTGTTTTAGTCCACTGCAATGTACCTGCCAACAATCTGAAATGTGCAGGTGGTGCGGCGCAGCGCTGTCTGCACGCTCTCTCTCCCATTTGCATGCACCCTGTGGTGGCAACCTAATGTGATGGCTCTGACACCACTTACAATGAAGACAATGACAGGGGGCCAGGGCTGTACAAGTGCCTCTTCTATTTACCACCCAGATGATTTTCTTTTCTTTTCTTTTCTTTTTTTTCCTGTTCCCACTCCCGTCTTTTCCTCCAGGGAGGACAAGGTAAGAGCTGGCACTGAGATTTCAGCTGGTGTGAAACACTTGTAAAATACAAGAAAATAAAATACCCTCTTTCTTGGGAGGAATACATCCCCTTCTCTCTCCTTCCTGCTTCTTCATCCACCCTGAGCAATTAAACATAACACAATTCATTGGCAACTCCTTTTGACTGAGGAGAATATATTTTTTTTTCTTGACATTTGTCAACAGTGATACCTTTTAAAAATGTACTCTATATTCCTTTAGGGAACGTGACAGATAACAGCTAAAAACGATGGTTTTTGCTCTAACACACCATTTTTGCCCATCGATTCCTTTCTCTTTATTTTTCTCAAAAAAAAAAAAAATCCTTTGGGGCTGGAATTTTCTAAGATTGGACTGAACTTAACCATTACCTAAAAAAAAATTCATTATTTCAAAATTGTTGAGCTACATTTTTTCAATTATTTTTGAATTATGGAAAAAATATAGTTTTCCCACTCTGACAATGAATTCAAACCATTTACTGGTATGACTCAAAAATAGCGATCAGCTTCAATATGACTAGACTAGTCTTTCGTGAAGAGTGAAAAGGAATCCAAATCTGAAGTAGTATGTTTGGGGCTCTTCACATGAATTTCTGAAATTACAAGCCTGAGTGTGCAATTATTACATTTTTGTCTCAATCTTTTTTAAAGTGCTTCTGTTAAAACTCTCATTTTGAAGCAGCTCCAATAAAGTATTAGTGACAAAAAGGTGAGATGCTGCAGATCTTTTCTGTATTTGCTCTCTGAGTAAAGTGTGGATCAAAAGACTCTTAAAGCCACTGTCCATTTTCAGAGCTGTGTCCTTGACCACAATTCTTTTTTAAGACATGTATGCCTTATGTCACCTTTCATTCAGTTGCTGCTGACCCTTTATCCACCCCTACCCCCAACACTTTCCCATTTTTTTCAGGGCAAAATAAAGTACAAGTATATATGAGTGGAACTGGTGTATTCTGGGAATCTAAAGGGCTGAGTCCATGTTTGCTTTATCTCCATGAGGCACTCATCTTCAGATCCAAGGTTGTTGGATACCCACAGGTTACCTCAGTACTCAAAATGGAGACTAATATTCACAAAGTTTCTCACTTTAAGAAGATGTTGTAAAAATTGCTTATTTTCTGACCTAAAAAGGGCATTAGCTGTCTTGTCTGCAATAACCAAAGAATAGACCATTAAAAGGAAATTTGGGACCCACTGAGTTAATTCCCTTGTTCCATAAATGAAACTGAGGCCAAGAAAGATAAGGTGATAATTGATTTCATTTATACAGCATATTTTTATGGGGCACTAACTATGGATAAGCAGCTGAGTAAAAACCACTCACACCCATAAGAAGCTGACTTGTAGGGAGAAGGCTCAAAAACAAATCAGTGTAGCCCACGTGGTACATGCAAAAAAGAAGAAAGGTGTCTTGGAAGTCAAAAGAGCTGGAAGCGAGCCTTTGAAGCCAGGATTCACCCTTGGACCGCAGGGACTATAGACAGGAAAAGCTGCTTTGTGGGCTGTGTGACTTGCTGAGGACACTTGCTGAGTGCAGAAACATGACTGGGATTCAGGGCTCCACCCCATGTTCTGAGACACTGACCTTCACTCCTTCCTCAAAGCCAGTTTGAAAAAGTCAACAGTGGCTGGGGATGTAGCTCAGTAGTAGCTACATTTGCTTAGCACGCACAAGGCCCTGGGCTCAATCCCCAGCACCCTAATAAATAAATGAACAAATAAAAAGTCAATAGCATAATTTCCCCCTCGTCTTTCCTTTGCTTTCAGACATGTTTCCCTCAGGCCACCAGGGCCAGTTCTAAATCCATTCTAGACCAAACTGGATAGGCTGCCAGTTAGTTTAAATACTAAGCTAAATAGTATATTTCGTAGGGTAATCTTAACAGAGCTATGCTCCACATATTGATTCAGACATGACTGTTTTTAACCATAGTAATTCCAATAAACATAAATAAATGAGAATACAATTCTCTGCCTCAGCAGCTTTTGTTTCTAAATGTTATGATAAATGTATGTCTGCAAGTACCTCCGTTTTATTGGTTTATTTGTATTAAGATTCATTTTGAAAAGAATTTGAGGAGAAATATAGAAATCCATATGAAGCAATAAGATTAAATAGATAACGCAATCATTGCAAAGGGAAAAACGGGATTATAAAATCCATGAGTGCACATCTAAAAGATAGATACCCTGAAAATATGTTATTTGTTCAGCAGCCATGGCAAAGAAAAAGTAGCATTAGATGGAAGTCTGTCTTTCACAAGTATAATTCAGCAGGTGCCTGACCTCAGTGTCCTTTCACACATTGCCTCTGAAGGAATGATACTTGATTTCCTTGCACTGGTTTGTTTTCCTTCGCTTTCAGTTTTAAAAAATTCTTTTTGCACACTAAAATTTTATACTTTTTACATCATCAGAAGGTTGCTGTTTTGCAAAGCAGTAGGAAAGGTTATTTTAAAAAATATTTATCTACCATGTCCACATTAAAATGGTCATGTTGTTGTTAGGTGCCGTCAAGTCGGTATCCGACTCATAGCGACCCTCTGTACAACAGGGGAAACACTGTCAGTGCTTCTCTGCTGTTCATAAGGTTTTCAATGGCAGATTGATTTTTGGGAGGGGGTTGCCAGGTCCTTCTCCCAAGCCTACAGCTTCTGGTGTTCCCAGGCAGTCTCCCATCCAGGTACTAACCAGGCCCGACCCTGCTTAGCTTCCGAGATCTGATGGGATCGGATGCCACAGGGCTACCGCTGCAGGCTTAAAATGGTCATATTCAATTTATATTTTAAATCTCCTACAGATGCTGTGAATTTGATCCTAACAGTGATACCATGGCTTTGGTAATACACAGTTATAAAATGGAATTTGGGGCTGTTAATCGTTTACCCATTTCAGCTGGTTTATTTGTTCGTTGGTGGCAGCAGAGAAATGAAATATGCAGTACCACTTAGATAACATTGGCTGTGGCTAAAATTCAAATGCAGGTGCACCTGACTTCTGATTATGATTTTAATATTTTCTTGTATTCTTTCATAAATTTAGTAATTCAATAAACTTCCTTCAGGTGCCTATTCCATGTTAGACATGGTGCTGGGTGCTAGTAATGCAGAGAGGTAAAAAGAGACATTGATTTTTAACTTGGATGGTGATAGAGACCTAGGGATGTTCACAGTTGTGTGTTGGGATACCCTGTCACAACATCGCCAATTGATTAGAAGAGTGGGGCTAAATGAGAAGAATGTTGCAGTAATCCAAGAAAAGGATGGAGAAATGCAGTATCTGCTGAGATGGAAGGGCAAGAATCCATGGGAATGATATAGCCAGGAAGTAGGACCCATGTAACATTGATTGAATAATTGATTGAATAAATGACTGAGAGGTGTTGAAGGAGAATAAGTGGGGAAGGATGACCTCTAGGTCTCCAAACTTAATGACTGAACAAATGAGCATGTCATTTTCTGACTTAAGGAATAGCAAAGGATGTTAGGTGCCTGTAGAGCTTCCAATGGGGGCAACTGTCTAGTGGGCAGCTGGACACAAATATTGGGGCAAGAGACAAGCAATGAAGATCATCTAAGTAAGAAGACATGTATGTGGTTTGTTGGCCATGATGTGTCTCTGTGATGGGTTAACTGTTATGACAGCAAGAGCTAAGAGATGAGGTGAGAAGACAAAGAATAGAAGTTGTTAGGATGGTAGAGGAATATAGGTGAGGGGAAGCTTTGGGAAAGAAGGGAAGGGCAAGCAATGTCACTTGATACTGAGATGACAAGTAAGATATTAACTAAATTACATTAAAGTCAGAGGCCAACGGGAAGCCATTGATAACTTGAACAGGAATCAGAGCTACCAAATCTCTCTAAGAAGATAAGAAGAGATGAAATAGAACCTAGGGTATAAATAAAATCACCCTCTATTGTTCAACCTCCCAAACAAGAAGTCCTCCCTAATTGCCTCTTCTTGCTTAGTCAGGATAGCTTCTGCCCCGTCCAGTTCTCCCTCTGCTAATCCAATAAGTCAAATCATAGAAACTCTACCTCCCTAATAAGTTCCCAATGCATCTTCTCTATCCCACAACCATTGCCTTATCACTGCCCTCACCTTCATACCAGGTTACTACAAAAACCAATTTTTAATTTTTTTCCCCTAAAATGGAAATAGTCTTATTGTTTAATCTGATTGTGAAAATATCATTTATTATTTTGCAAGTAGTCAGCAATACAAAAGATAATAATAATAATAAAAGAAAAACTAAAAATCACATATGACACTATCACTTAGAAATAAAACATTTTCAACATTTTGGTGAGTATTATTCCAAACTACAAAAATATTATCTGTGACCCACCCCACTCACTTAACATATTGGTAACATCTTTTCATGTTGTGAAATGATAAACCAAAAAGGTCAATTCATGAGTCAAAGTGTTAGTTATAGCTATTTAATGAATATTGTTCCATGGTATAGCATGCACCATTCTTTATTTAAATACTATCTTATTATTATGGAAAACCACTTTTTACAGGTTTTGATCTCTATTCACATCTCTATTCTTTACAACCTTCTTTACCTAGAAGTTGGGACTTGAGGAAACTGTTAGAAAGAGCTGGAAGGGCCTCAAGAAAACTATTAATGAAGGCTGGGAGGACAGTGAAGAAAATACTGGAGGCTGGAAAACAGTGACTTTTGTTGTATAGCTCTGGGAAGCATGGTGACCCTGTCACCTATGGTTTCACAGAAAATAGAAAATATACTGAATATGTTCATGGATCTGGCTGGGGAAATTTTCCAGTGGGATGTAGACAGTTGCTGGCTTCTTTTAACTCCTTAGAGCATTAGAAGATGAAAATGAACAATTAAAGGGACTGCTCAATTTTTAAGCAGAATTTTGACAAAATGCCATGGGCTCAGGATATTCTTTCGAGACAGCAAAAGATTCTCCAAGTAAGAAATGGCCTTGGGGCAAGGATTGAATCTTGACTACTAAAATATTGCTTCAGAGTGAGGTTGAAGGCAAGAACGAGATTATAGAACTCTTTGTTAAGATGGCAGAAAGGTGGGACTTATAATCACTTTCAGTTAGAAACATTCTGAAGATCTTACAGATGTGCCTTCTAGGCTCTTTTGACCAAATAGTAGGCTTCTAAGAATCTTAGAGCCATTGTCCTACAGCAGCTTCTTAGGGAGCCCAAGATAGAGAGGGACCTATTTTGAAGGGCCTTATGGAGAGGAATATAATTTGATAGACAAGTATCCTATAAAATTTTAAAGGAATTACATCAGCTTGGTTGAAATGGTCAAAGTGAAAAAACTATTCCATGGAAGATGTCTGTATACTCTGCTAGTGAGACATGTAGAAAGGAGCTGCAACTATATGAAGACAGACAGAAGCCTGGCTAAGTGTGGCATTCCAGCCATCTTAGATAAGAGGCCAAATATGTGGGTAAAGCTTTTTGGGGCCCTCTAGAGCAGACTAATCACCAACTCAACATCATCAAGTGGCCCTAGTTGTGCCACATGAGGCAGTAGACTTTCTCATCCAAACCCTGTTCTAACTTGTACCGCATTGATTGTAAAGCTTAGTAAAATAAATAGTAATTTTAAACTACTAACTAGTTTCCCATGTCGCAATAAATAACTAGTTAAAAATTTAGATTTATCAGAATAACCTCAACAACAACAGTAACAGTACATCATATTTCTCTATTCTTTAAACTTTACAACACTTTCTCTCCTAACAGAATCCAACTCCCAGGTATGATAGCAAGGCCAAGATGAATCTGGACTCTGTCCACATTTTTATAATTTTTCTTTCATACTGATGTACACTTTATATCAGGTACCTTGCATATCTTTCCCTGAGTGATTATTCAAATGTTCCACAACAATACAACGTCTGAGTAGCTATGAAATTGATCATGATCACTGCCGCTCTGCTCTTACAGAGCCCACACTTAAAACACTAGAGTGGATGTCTTTAGGATACAATCCATATGCTGAAATGTTTATTCTTCCAGCCTCTTCTTCACCATTCCCCCAGCTCTTTGTAGCTTCAAGTCTCCTACTTACTTATGCTAAATCAAACTTCTGGGCTCTGGAACATGCTGTTCCCTTTGCCTGCAGCACTCTGTCTCCAGTTCTTCCAGCTAACTCCTTATCATTTGAATCTTAGTTTGGTCTTTACCTCTTTAAGGAGGCTTTTTTTTGAGATTTGCTCTGTGCTCCTACATCTTGTGCTTCTATGAGCTTAGTACCTACCTCCTTCATTTGGACTAACTCTTACTCCAAAAAAGTGCTATGACCTTGAATAAACTAATTCTAATGACTTTATACTTTTAAATATCTAAAAAAATGATGAAATTATTTTTTTATATTTATTATACTTTTCATTACAAAAAATGCAAAGAGAAAAGAGTAAAACAGCCCATACATTGCTGAAATAGTGGCTCAGTGCCACCACGATGTTATTAAAGATGTCCTCATGAAATTCCACAAAGATGGAAATAAAGACACACAGAGATGGTTCTTAAAAGATTAAAAGCTCCTTTGTCTTTTCTGTAACAAACTAAAAATCCTGTGTGCTTTATATGTTTAAAATGCTTTCCACATTTAGTTTTTGCTAAAAGTCTACTTTTTCTTTTTTAATAATAGCTTTTAGTGTGTAAGATTTTGTAATAATGGGTTAAAAAATGACCCCTATATTTTCTTCAATTATAATTATGTGGCAGGCTTAATGAAATAACTTTGAAAGTAGTGGGTTACCATCCTTACCAAAGAAGGTGGCTGTTGACTTAAAAGTTTTTCGTTCCAGAGGCAATAGAACAATGAGGCAACTTGACCTTCAAGGTCTGGGGCTAGGTCAGCTCCTTGTGGCATGCATGCTGCAAGAGAACCGGAAGGATAGGTTTCTCTCTTTTTCCAAGGATGGTACATAGCTACTATGTCCCAGATGTTTATAAAAGAGATTAATTCAAGACTTCCATTGACTGGCTTAGGGGATTGAATTAAGACAGTTGTGACATTCTTTACATAGAGTCATAAGACATTATGGCAGTTCGCTTTTTGCCTTGTAGTTACTGTTTCATGCTAACAATTTCAAATATTAAAAAAAAAATTCATCTCAGAACAAGCACTAGCCCACAAAGGAGTTCACCAATATAGGTGCTATTTAAATGCTTTACAACAAAAATTTGCCTCACCATAGACTACTTCCCTTTAATTTAAAACCCATAAAACTAAATCATGAGAAAACAATGAAGCTTTGTTGAAGAGTAAAGAAAATTCTAGTCTGTTTTTGTGGTAGATGAGGGGAGTGTCCAAATTATTTTTACTCTGCATTTATGTTATAATTGTTTGGAAAAGGATCATGATTGTATTTTAAAAGTGACTTCCCATGAGCTCTGAAAGTGTGGTTGATTTTGCAGACTGTCTTTGCTCTGCAGTGCAGAGCTCCACACCTAAGTTACCAGCTGCAGCCATTAGAACTCAATTTCCAGGAGACCATGTCCCAGTGGACCAACTCATCTTCACCCAGAGAAGGGGGAGACTCATGCCTTGCTTCAAAGAAATCACATGCTGTCCAAATGTAATAGAACTAGGTAGTGGACATTTCTCACAACCACAGAAGGCAATTCTGGAGGGTAGTTTGGTTTGTGCCAGAGTTATGCTTTCTGAGGCTGCATTGAGACCATCCCTGATGCCAGCCATTTTCTTATATCTGTGCTTATGGCCAAGGCAGTGATGCTACAAGAGCCTGCTTCATGGCTACAGATGTTATTGTTTCTGTCTCTCTTTGTTTGCTATGATTTCATTACAGAGAAACAACCTTATTGAAAGGAACCTACATTAGGCTGTTCCCTAAGAACATTATGACTGGGAGTCAGTCCTCACAGAATTTGCAATAAACCTTTCTCCCGAGGTTATGTGTTTTAATTTGATCATGAAACATTTTTTCCTTTCAGCCAACATGACACCTCCCAGCTTGGGAACATTTCAATTTTGAGCAAAAACAATGAATACACTTGGCAATTTCTAATGAACATAAATAAGTAGAAATTATTTACCCATGTATCATTGTCCCCTAATTTTCATTGCTGTCTTTGGTGACAGGAGTACCAACTTTCAGTGCTACAGAACCCAATAATTAAAAGTCATTTCTTTTGTATTTTATACTACAAAGTGAACATTGAATCACACAGAGGCATTTTTGAGTCCACAGAGGAAAAAAGTTCCAATAAGTTCCATACTTTGCAGAATCCTGAGGTAATTCAATTGTAAGACTCTCTCAATTCTTTCTTCAGAACTTCATGATGTAATACATTGCACAAGCTAGATAGATGCATAAGAGCCATTTATTGACACAGAAGTATGATCTGGAAGTTCACCTTAAATGACAAATATATATCCCTTCTTTTCCTAATTAATATCTCCTGCTAGCATTCTTCAGAGAACTCCACCTCTAGGACAGAATGACCTCACAATGGAAGTAGGTAGATGAAGCCCTGGGTGTGACTGACCTATGTGCTGCCTCTCTCAGCTGTACTTTTCTGATCCACTTTCCTGATGATACACGAAGCTGGATACAGAATTTCCTTTTATCCCTCTGTTCTTCACCTCAGTGCCCAGGCAGTTAAAACCAGAGAAATAAAATCCACACAGTTAAGTTTCTATAAAGTTTGTTCT
Organism: Pedetes capensis; assembly: GCA_007922755.1. Classification (NCBI taxonomy): domain Eukaryota; kingdom Metazoa; phylum Chordata; class Mammalia; order Rodentia; family Pedetidae; genus Pedetes; species Pedetes capensis. Next base: position 18,199 of record VMDO01028922.1, read on the forward strand.
TATTATTTGGAAAGGACATGGTTGTAAATTGGAAGCTGCCCACTACATCCTATGAGATTAATGAATTGGAGAAAGTGACATTGCTCTCATGGGAAGGAGTCACTGCCTTGTTTTAAGCGGAAGGAATTCATTCTATGGGGGATGGCATGTTAATAGGCTATTTTGCTCCCCAAATCATTGTTCAGATTCCTAAAGCATATCTGCAAACCCATTCCACCTAGATTTAAGGAGCTATTATCATTTTATATGAGTAAACTAAGCTTTGTTTGTTCTAAGGACAGGCATATTAAAGAAATTCTAAAATATTTAGATTTATGTCAATGACTATATTGGTTGTAAAACACAAATCCTTTGTAATAAGCAGTCATTACTGTTTTTATTACAGCAGAATGTATTATGTTTGTGATTCAATCTCTGATTGTGACCAATAGGTTACTAGAGCAAAGGACTATGAGAATTTAGCTAAATGAAAAAAAAAAATAGAATTATTTTCTCCTGGAATTGCTAATATCCTACATATTCCTTATGGTATGTTATGCCTCTTTTATGAACCTGACATTATCATTTTGGGAATTTTCTATTTTAAAAGGTTGCTGTAAAAGTAGGCAGTAAAGGGGACATATATAGAACATATACAGAAACTATTACATTAAAAAAATTAAAAAGCTGAGCCAGGAGCAGTGGTGCACACCTGTAATCCCAGTGGCTCGGGAGGCAGAGGCAGGAGAATCGCAAGTTCGAGACCAGAGAGTCTGCTTAACTTAGTGAGACCCTGTCTCAAAAAGTAAAAAAAAAAAAAAAAAAAAAAAAAAAAAAAATGGGCTGGGGGTGCAGTTCAGTCATCCAGCACTTGTAAAGCATGCAAGCACAGGCCCTGGGTTCAACCCCCAGCACCGCAAAAAATAAATAAATAAATAAATAATTAACATTAAAATTAAAATTAAAGAGCTCATACAAATTGATAAGATAGAAAATCTAGTAAGATTTAATATAAACAAAAGATAAATTTTGTGCCCATATAATCACATGTTCATCCTTATTAATATTTGAATAAATTCAAATTGAAATGAGATATAATCTTTGCCTCTTAAATAAAATGTTATGCTAAAGAAGATGTGCTAAATCTATGACTTTTATTCTTACAGTGTGGCTCTATCACTGATATAGGTTCAATTTTCTAAATTCAATTATTCAAAGCTATTTCTTGCTTTTAGGTTTTTAATTCTGATGTTCATGTCAGGTAAGAACAATTGAGTTAGGCCAAATATTTCAAAGAATATTTTTAGATAATTGCATTAAATAATTGTGTACTTCTTGAACAACAGGAAATAGAACTACTGAAATAATAGTCTAGAGAAACAAAATCATTATGCCCAGTAAAATCTCATTATTCAAATATTTGATTGCTAATTATATCATATTTCATTCATTTATTCACTTAATGAGTATATATGGAGCAACAACTATGCACCCAGCATTGCTCTAGGTCTTAAATATTATAGAGTGAGGAAGCTGAAAGATTCTTTTTCTCATGAGTCTACATTATGATACATTATATGATTGTATCATAACTCTTTTACTTAGGAAAAAAAATCTCTAGTTCTCTACACATATCCTAAAACAACAGTTCTTAAAGGGTTGCTCCTACTTGTTTCATAATGATTTTTCAATTTTTTTATATTTAGACTTAATAAGAAAAAGCAACCTTGATATTTCCAAATCTTTGTCATATCTTTTTTATGTGTTCTTCTTTAGGCTTAGAAAAGAAAACCGACAAAACCTCTACTAGATTATCTTTGCCGAATGGCTTACTTGTGTCTAATCCATAAGGTAGCCCTACTAGTTTGTTCCACTTAGTGGGTGCCTGAAGTTCTGATTAGGTGATCAACTTTATGTTCTCCTGTAACTCTTCCAACAGAGCACCCTCAATCACAGAACATGAAAATAGGGGGCAGGGGAGTCTGGGAATGAGAAATAAGGACAGTTAGAGAATCAGTACACAATGGTGGAAGGGCAGGCTTGGCAGTAGAGAAGGCAGGGCCTGTGGAAAATGACTTTACAACATGACAGACTAGGAATAGAGAGAGACCAGGCTGCAGGTCCAAAGGCCTGCCCCCAGGGACCTACTTCAGCAAAACAAGAATCCCACCTCCAGAACTTTCATAACGTTTCAGGACAGCGCCACCACTTGGGGACTGAACGTTAAATCACATGGCCTTTCAAGAGACACTTTATATTCAAACCATGACACCTTCTAAATTCCCATTCTAGTGCTTCATTTCCCACTGCTAAATGAACAATAAATCTAACTGGAGAAATGTACAGCTTCCTAGCTTGTCAAAATCATCACTTTTTTCATGTAAAATTAGATATTTATGTATTGATTTACAAATTTACTTTAATTACATATATATTATATATGTGATATATATCATATATAGTATATATTACATATATTACATATATATTACATATGTACATATATATTACATATAGATATATAATCCCCTTTATTTATAAATATTGGTGGGGTACAGAATAATAAGGGTTATACAATTTCCATTATGTAATTATTACATTGCTTTTGATTATTGCTTTATCAACTTACATATTTCACAGAACCTTTTGGTTAATACATACTAAAAAATAAGTATTCATTTTTGGGTTATGTTCCTCCCCCTTTCCCCCATGTATATGTATTGTTGTATCATCTATTTTGAGATTATCCTCTCCCTCTTTATCATTACACATTGTTTCACTTCCTTTGCTCCCTTCTTCAAAACCATCACATTCTTAAGTATGATCTCTGTCATTTTGTTATCAAATTTCAATTTCTAGTACATAGAATTCTGAAGGTCTTAGTGCATATTGTTGTTGATTCTGATATTATAGGCATAAGACAACATAATAGGACAGTTATTAAACTAGAATAGCACTGTAGTTTACATAGATCACTTAAAATTTGATGCCTAAAATTTGAAAAACAAGTCAAGCTGAATTTTGAGCTTGCTTATTTAGTTACCATCATGGTTATTTTTACGTCAACTTAGCTAGGCTAGGTGACCAGTTGTTTGCTCAAATGCCAGTCTAGATGTTGCAGTGAAGGTACATTTTAGATAAAATTTAAATCAAATTTGCTTCTATCATCTGGGTGATCCTCATCCCATTAGCTGAATGTGTTAAGAGAAATAACAAAACAAAACAAAACTGAGCTACCCAGAAAGAAATTCTACCTCTATATTACAATAGAAAAATTCTGCCTGATTTTCAGTCTTCAGACTCAAGGCTATGGCCTTATGTCTTGCCAGAATTTCTAAAAGTCCCACAGATTCAGATTTGATAGTCCCCACAATCTCGTAAGCAGGTGAGTAAATTCCTTAAAATAGGTCTCTCTTCCTCTAGAGCACTCTCTCTCTCTCTCTTCTCTCTCTCTTCTCTCTCTCTCTCTCTCTCATTCTCTCTCTCTCTCTCTCTCTCTCTCTCTCTCTCTCTCTCCTTTTTCTTGGGGAAATCCAGACTACTGCAGTTACATGTTATCTTTACTCAGTTACAGTAGCTAACCACATTTGTTTTCTTACATTGTTTTATGCAAAATTATCTTCTTTCCGAAGAGAATATCAGAATGCCTCACTGATGAAATGCAGCCACTTCTCACTTTTTGTCACTAAGAGTTTAAGCAAAAGCCAGAGCAAATAGTCAACAAAGATGAAACCCCTTATCTGCAGTTATACTTTCTGCAGTTATACTTACCCGTAGTCAACCATGAACTAAAACCATTAAATGGAAAGTTCCAGAAACAAACAATTCCTAAGTTTTAAATTGTGTGCCGTTCTGCATAGTGTGGTAAAGTATCCCTGCTCAGGATGGGAACAATTCCTTTGTTCAGTGTACCCATGTTGTATATGACATCGATCCTTCAGTCCTAATAATCACTTAGTAGAGACAGAGGCCACATTCACTTAACTTTTATTTCAGTATATTGCTATAATTGTTTTGGTTTATTCTTATCTCTTTTTTCATATTTTTGTTACGTTTTATTATTAATTATTGTTGTTAACGCCATAGTGTGTCTAATTTATAAATTAAACTTTATCTGAAACTATATGTTTGGAGAAACATAGTATATGTAGGGCTCATTACTATCGGCAATTTCAGGCATCTGCCGGGGGCCTTGGAAAATCTCTCCCACGAATAAGGAGGAACCACTGAATTTTCTGATCTGGAAAGTAAATTTGTGCTCCAGGAATTCAATTATTAATACAAGACAATGGGTGGAAGGAATATTACGGGCCAGTTCATCAGAGTGTAGAGTCAACCCACATGCATCAGCAAAGTAAATTTTAAGCATAGGAATAGACATTAACTCTGGAAGCTTCCATGCAGACTATTTAGGTCTTCTAATATCTTAGTCCATACACTTACCCTTCTCTGATTATGATCTGGTCTCCATCAAGGCAGCAAGCAAGATTCCTGTTATAACTTGCATGCACTGATGATCTGTTTCTGAGACTGTGTCTGGACCTGGAATGCTTCTCAGGACCCTGAATAGAGTATTTAAGATCTGGCTTTAACACCACCAGGAACTCTAACTTCAAGTATGACCACTGCTCTAAATCTTCTGTCCCTAAGTCCCACTCACCACTCTTAGGCATGGAGACTGATCTCCAGCAAGTTTAAGTTCATGTCTATCCACCCCAACATCATGACTGGAATTGCTGGACATGGCTCTAAGTTCACTGTCCATCCCAGGCTCTCCTTCCTTATTCCCCAATACAACAGGGTAACTGCTGAGGTCATAGAAGACTTTATACCAAATTGTCCTAAGATATGACCAAGAGAAATTGTGTAAAGTCAGGCACCATGGTGCATGCCTGTAATTCCAGCAACTCAGGAGGCAGAGGCAGAAGGATCATGAGTTTGAGGCCAGACACAGCCTGCATAAGTAAGGGAGACCCTATCTCAGAATAAAAAATAAAAATAGGGGCCAGGAGTGCTGCTAAGTGGTAGAGCATTTGCCTAACATGTGTGAGGCCCTAAGTTCAATCCTCAGTACCAAAAAAGGACAATAAGAGGAAGAAGAAGAAGA
>VMDO01028923.1:0-23276 GCA_007922755.1 Pedetes capensis
ATATGTGTATTTTAAAAATGTGTTTCACTGAAGAGAAAAATATGTCAGGGATCTTTAAGGTAAAATGCAATAATTAATATAAATTTGACTATACCAAAACTGGATAGAATGTACATGTAAGCCACAGGCCAAGAGGAAAAATTTGTGTGGATCCCTTCAGAAATACTTCATTTTAAAATGTTTGAAAGGTCAGGGTAGATATATGAAGGCTTGTGCTTACCTCACTCATTAGGGCTAAGGATTAGAAAAAGACAAGGAAGGATAAAGAAAGGAGGACAGAGAGAACAGAGTTTAATTCTTCTGAGAAAGACTACATACACAGATTCAAGGTGGATGCTCTTGTCTGAAGTAGTTTATTTTCATCAAAATTCATTCTTATATTGTACAGCATGGTTAAAAATCAGAAAATCAAATTAAGTAGTTTCTGTAAACTTTCTGCTTCACTTGGAATACCTGTCAATAGTGGATCTATTAAGCTTTGGAGTCGTTACAAAATTTTAGGTCTTCTAGGTTGACCCTTTGGGAGAAGGACGTGGCAACCCACTCCCAAGGCAATCCCGAAACAATCAGCCATTGAAAACCCTATAATCTCCAGGCTTTCTAGAACCACTATTAACAAAATCACTATTAACAAAAAGCATAGGTAGTTATATATACACATACAATAATGCTCATCCTAAGTATTTTTGTTTCCAAATAATATTTGTGGCCTGGGAGTGGTGGATCATGGTAATTATCCCTGCACTCAGGAGGCTGAGGCAGGAAGATCATGAGTTTGAGACCAGCCTGGGCTATATAGCAAGACACTGTCTTGAAAAAAATAAAACAATAAAAGTAAATAAGTAATATTCTTCACTTAAATAATCCAGAATTCCTGAGGTAAAAAGTCGTTTTTCTAGAAGAAGGTAGAAACCACATATGCAAATAAACCAGAAACATTTTGTGCTAGATAGGAACAATGCTCACAAAATGATGGAGCCATGTCAACAAAAAAAGAGTTTGACTGACATTAGCTAAATCTCAAATTCAGCATCAAAATAAATAATACTACTTACATATTTGATGGGATGGGATTTAGCTCAGTTGGTAGAGTGCTACTCTGCAGTCTCTAGGTCCTGGGTTCAATTCCCAGCCCCACAAAAATAGGAGGACTTGGCAATCCACTCCTGAGGCAATCCTGAAACAATCAGCCATTGGAAACCCTATGAGGGTTGCTATGAGTCGGACACAACTCAAAGGCATCTACCAGCAACAACAGTATATATTTGATGCACTGAAAAAAAAAAGGAATCCATCTATATACTGATATTAAATAATTGAATGATTAGCCAGACACTGCAGTCCCTGAATGTAATCCCTACAACTGAGGAGGCCGAGGCAGCAGGATCACCAGATCAGAGGCACTTGTGCAATTTAGTAATTCCCTGCCTCAAAAAAAAAAAAAAAAAAAGACACTAGAGATGTGGCTTAGCAGTGGAGCATTTGCCTAGCATTTGCAAGGCCCTGAGTTCAACAAATGGTACTACAAGAAAAACCCAACATATATATGTTGTTGTTGTTGTTGTTGTTGTTAGGTGCCGTCGAGTCGGTATCTGATCCATAGAGACCCTCATAGGGTTTTCAATGGCTGACTGTTTCGGGATTGCCTAGGGAGTGGATTGCCAGGTCCTTCTCCCATTTTTGCAGTGCTGGGAATTGAACTCGGGACCTCAGAGACTGCAGCGCAGCACTCTACCAACTGAGCTAAATCCCAACCTGACACACACACACACACACACACACACACACACACACACACACACATATATTTGGATGCATGAATGAGTGAATGAATGAACCAAAAAGAGAAGAGTAAAATATTGACTAGTAAATAATGAACAAAGATAAGTTGGAGAAATACCATTTGGAATATAGCATAGAGATCATTGATTTCACCTAAAATCATGAAGGGAGAGCATCTCCTATTTTAAGTGGAAAATTTTAGGCTATTGATTGGTCATGAGGCCACTGAGGAATTTTTTTATATCCACAGAAAACAAAATTGGTTGGAAGAAGTCAAGATATTTTACTATTTGGTGAATTTCAAAATGAGAGTGGAGGGTAATTCTAAAATATAAATAAGTAACTTACTATTTAGAATATCTTGAAAAAGTAAGGATTTTTATCATAAATCTGTCCTTTAGAATAAAAATATCTTCAAACTAATTCCTAATATTCAATATTTCATCCTCAAAACTACACTAATACGGAATGATCATAAGTACATGAATGAGGTGCATAAACTGAGATGACAATCAGTTCTTATTTGTTTTGTAGCAATGTAGCATTTTCCAATTTGTCAATATGAAAAAACATCATTTCCTGAGATACTGCCACATCTGAGAATTCTGTGCATATTTCCTATTTATTCAGCAAATACACAGAATTGTCACTAATTCACCAAAAGTACATAACAGCAAAGACTGTAATTAATGAGGATATCTTGATTTTATTAAAGCATTTTATAGATGTATTATATTAAGTTATCTCACACTAGATGTTGAGATATTAGCAGCATAGAGAAAATTTGCCTGTATTTGAATGTAAATTCAAGGAGTCATACTAATTGGATCAGTGCTCCCTTAAAAAGTGATTACAGTCAATGGCCTAGCAACATGGAGAGATCATGGGGAATACAATTCTCTTTTACATTAATATGGTATTGCACATGGAATTTTTCCTTCTGTCCAATTAATACAAACATCCCTGCTCTTTCTTTATGACTTATGTTTTTTGTCATCATCTCCAGCAGTTAGTTTTGCTTTTATAGTATTTCAAACCAGTCTGCATTGATATGTACTTATTGTAATATGTGCATGCATGTATTCCTAACCTTCCTGTAAGACTTTCAGAAACAAACTCAGGCTGGAAGCTTATGCCCCTAGTTTATCTGTTTAGAAGCCCTGGGATTTGATATGAGACTGAATAATATAGCAAGACTACATCTCAAAACAAAACAAAGCAAAACAAACAAACAAACAAAAAAAAAAACATGTTTTGTTACCTAAAAGAGGAACTTGGGAATGTGACATTTCTGGTGGCTATAAAATGATTACGGGGAGACATATAAAGGATTCCTTGAGAAAAGCAGAGTAAAATCTGGCTCAAAAATGTTACAATGAAACTTGAAAAAGCCCATTTATCTAAACTTCCAAAAGATTTTTAAAAAACCCCAAATACTAGTATTTTCCTATCAATTTAATCTATGGATATTATTCTGACATTTTGATTAACATGTCATGAATGTGGAGAGTAAACTTGGGACAAGTTATAACTCTTTTTTTCTATTTACTATTATTCATTGATTTCATCATAAATTCTAATGAAAATCATCAGAGATCAATGTACAAGGTAAAAAGGGAACAGTTGCAGATTGAGGAAAGATTAGATGAACTTTCTAGAAACTCTTCTCCATGACAGTGTTTTTGAGAGTCACTCCCTTTTAATGTGGTCTTGATATCCTCTAAATAATGTAAAATATTTTGAACCTGATGTTTAACTACTGAATGACATTTGATTTTTTCCAACAACAATCAATATTATTAAGCATTTATGAGGTTGATTCTACTAAAAGGACTTTTTAAACTAATCAGGAGGACTTTAATAACAGAAAAATGACATTGAGTCCATAGGCATAGTAATTTTCAACTTTGAAAATAGAATATTGTTAAAGGTTTATACCAATATAATAGCAAAATGAATTAAACCCACATTTATTAAGTTTAAAGTAATTATTTACTTAAACATATTCCTTTAAAAATGTCCCACCTATGAGATCTTTGAACAGAAAAATATTTTGGAAGGGGAATTTCTGTATTTTTTCAAGGAAATAAATGAATGTTATCATTTTTGAAATTGTCAAATTCTTCAATTTAACATGTACCTATGAATTTGATATGGAATAAACTTATTACTCAATGTTTATTTATTTCTTATTTTCATACTTTTCAATAGGTTTTTCTGTAATTACAATCCTAAGAGATGCGAATCCTTAAGTGAAGTAGATGTAAATGAATGTGAAAGCCCAGCTTGTCTAGATGGAGAAAATTGTGTCAACAGAACTAGAAGCTACAACTGCTTCTGTGCTCCGAGTTATACAGGTAAACTTATAACTGCCCCATCTGTATCAACATATTGCTGTCTGTAACTATGTGACAACCTCATTTTATACTCCCAACACTGAAATAACTTGCCAGATTCAAACAGAGCAGGAAGGTCAAGAGACACTGTAAGAGAAAAATAAATTGTGAAAAATGAATCTGTGCATTTTATCAATGAATTCCCAAGTATTAAGATTCTATTTCAATGTATTTTACATTTTAATTATTTTTAAATGAATTGACCTGAAGTGTGTTTTTATGGCTGTAATAGAGGAAAAAGTATTAGTGTATGAATAAGAGAAATAATATTATATCTGTTAAGCAAATGTTATCCTTCTAAATATAATAAATTTGTGTCTTTAAGCACACATGTGCTAGAAACCAACTAAAGCCCTTGTGAATTTAAAGTTTAACCAGAAAACATAATTCAGAGGTGGCTCTCTTAATATCAGTTGCCCCAAAACATAAATCCTATCCAAATACAAAGGTTGTATTCACTAAGGTTCAGGTAGATTTCTAAGCTTCTAGTGAGAAATTGATTTACAAAATACAAAGTGCTATATTATCTTGTCATAGCACTATTAATAATATGGTTTTAACAAGAATGTATTCAAATCTCAATTTATTGTGTGAATTTTATGATACTGGATTTGTATTAGTTCTTATTCAGAAGATAACTAGTAAAGAAAACCTAATACTAGTTTCTTTGCTGAAAGGAATGAAAAGCACTAGAAAAATAGAGATAAGATTGGAAAGCAAAAATGATAAGAAAATGGAAGCATTTTGAAGGAGATTGAAAGGAAAACGAAAGATAATGACCTGAACAAAGAATATTTAAATTGCTTTCCTGAAGAATATTGATGGCTTCAGGGAAAGTTACCTTGGTAACAATTGTTATGTGCACAAAAGTCTTTAAATTATTTTTAATTGTCTACATATTCTGTTACACAAATAAGAAGTATTAAGTTTTGGCAAAATAAGAGTGTAGTTTCTATGTTTCCTGTTGCTCATCCTCTTCCACATTACTGAAATTTATTGTGGGACCATAGAAAATCAACTAGCAAAGTCATTTGAGCATGGAGTCATTCTTGCTGTTCTTACTGGTGTTAACAGTGCTAAAATAAGAACTGACACAATGGTCTCAATGTAACTGAAATACATACCTTGTAAAACATTTGATGTAACACTTGCCCTGATATTTACATTTATCCTAATGCTTGAAATTAATGTCATTTTCTTTTCATAATCTCTTCATTTACATTACATTGCATTACAAATCATGGTGCTTAGAATTGTTTCGAAGTGATATTGGCTAATATGCTACCAGTGGCAATTTAAGACTTGTTGATTTGTGTTTTCATACTGATTTAGTGACAAAGCTCAGCTGATTTTTTACTCTAAAAAATAAGGTTTAATTTCTTATGTAAGAATTCTGTTGGCAAATACCAATTGGTGTTGGTTGTCTGACAGCACCAGGGTGGGTTATAGTGTTTTAGGTGTTTGACTCTCGTCCATCACCTCATGGATTCAGAATTGCTTCTGTGTCTCTGGTCATTACATCTACACTAAAGTAGGGAAAAAGAAGAGAGCTGTCAACTGCATTCACCATTTCTCTCAGGAATACCTTCCCAGAACACCAATGAAAGACTGCTGTTACTATCCCACTGATCAAAACTGGCTCACATGGCCATTTTTAGCTGCACTTAGAAGGTGAGAAATTAAAAATTTATCTCTTTCAGAATTTACCATTGAACATAGTAAGAAAAAAATTAATTATGAAGTCTGTGTTACTGCTAGTTTTGTACTAAGTATGACTTACAACTAGACATTGAAAAGGAGGTTATTCTCAAGAAAGTAATGTATTTGTTTTCCTCTACATGCTCATTTGATATCAGAATTGACCCTCTCTGTCATTTGAGGATATGTAAAGCTTTTTATTATTCTCAGACACTTGTAGCATTTATGTTGTCTTAAATCATACTGGAAGTCTTTCTTTTATGCTCTTTAAGGTCTACGGCTTTGTAAAAATATGTTTAAGTCTATTCATTTATCTTCTATTACATTTCCAGAGAGTCAAGACATTACAGTATTTTACTTAGAGGATGTTAAATTTTAAGACACAAAGACTTTAGGCTTTTCAAGATCATATATCCAGTAGTCACAGAGCCAGGACCAGAATATACATCCCTTTCTTTTCTAGTTTTATGGCTTTAATCATATTACTCTACCAGAAAGAAAGTAAGTCTTAAGTGAAATGATATAGTGACATAGAAGAAAGATGAAAAGACATTAAATAAATTATTGAATTTATTAAATATTGGTAATCAATGAGTTAGTCAGCTGTAGTAATGAATCACCCAACATGATCACTTTATATAGGTGAAAGGATTATTTTGGCTCATGGTTTTGCTGGTTTCAGTCTGTGGTTTTATTGCTTGGTTGTTAAACAGCATATCATCATGGGGAGTGTGTGGTAGAGCAAAAGCATTCACCTCATGGTGGCTAGGAAGCAAAGAGAACAAGAGGAAGAAATGTTGGTCTCACAATCCCCTCGAGGGCATGCCCCCAATAATCTAGAAACTCCCATTAGAATTCACCTTTTAAAGATTTTACTATCTCCTAATAATGTCAAGTAAGGGATGCAGCTTTTAGCTACAACACAACAAAAAATTAACAGTAAAATTTAGCTTTGCTTATATCTATCAATTTATTTAATCCAGTTATTAGGGCTATTTAGCCTCACTCTATGACCAGGAGGGACTTCTTGATCCTCCAACTCAAAGCAATGTTTTTAAAGGAAACATTAAATAAAATTGTGTATATCACATCATTGGTTAAAGTGACTGTCCTTCACTCTAACCCTCCTTGTATTTGATTAGCTATTGGTACACTGTGACAGTCAAGACTGACATTATTCCAAGTATTATGTTGACTTCTAGTACCTAGAATTGAAGATAGACAATAAACCTACATTTACAAAGTTGGTTATTTAAAGCCAAACTATGATGGTTTTATCTGTAATATTATTAATTAAACACATCACAAATAGGATGTACATTTACACACATAACATATTGGCTGAAGTTAGTAGACATAAAATAAGCAGTGGATGTCATATAATCAAAATCTTACCTTTTATCTCACAAGTAATAAAAATTATTTTATAAGGGGAGTCCTCATAGAATCTGCATTTTGATTTATTAAAGAGTCTTTACTTATGCATATCAGTTATATTCTAAGTATTTATTTAAATTTGACAAAGAATATATAGTGTTTTCTGCAATAGAGTAATTTATTCAAGCAGCATATCTCTTATTAACTAGACATACTTCTACCTATATGTTACTAAAATATAAATATAAAGATAATTCATAAATTTATGTTTAGAGACTTTAAAAACCATTATGTGGCCATGTATACATACATATCTGTATCTATACTAATACTCATGTATCTACTAGAAACTTAACTATAAAAAGTTGCAAAGCCCTAGTCTAAATAATATTAACTTTGTTAATAATGACACCTAGAAAACATAGAAATGTGAGTAAAAAGCTCAAAAAAAAAAAAGAAATAGGAGAACGTTTTTTAAAGAAATGGATATTTTCTCAGACATGTTTCGTATGCACATGCACATGTAAGACTATAAGCAGGTATAATGTTTTCTGTTTAAGATAACTAGACAGCCTTTTGAATATTTTATCATAGAAGCAAATATCCAAGCCATTAAATAAAATAATGTGTCTTGTATATATGCATCAAAGAATATTGTTTGATAAAATATGACCAATTGTGCTCTATCTTTTGTATGATAAATATAATATTTATTATATTGTTTCTACTACCTAAAATACCTCACCTCTCCTGTCTTAACTTATATTGACCCTTATACCTTAATTCAAATGCTACATCCTATAGGAAGTTTTTCTTATATCTTTAGCTTCTCCTGCTATTTTCTTATATTAGCACCATTTTCTCTGTTGCACTCACGATACCTTTTGGAAGTTCCAGTTTACTTAGCCTGTTTGAGGAGACTCCCCATCTCTATCTTGCTTTCCATTTTAACTCTAAATCTATCAATCAGAGTTTAGTCTACTCTTTTATGACTGGCCTGCTAGGTTCATATTTTAATATCACACATTAAAATAAAATATGTTACTAATTTAATATTATGTATTGATATTGTATTAAAATTACTATAAAATTATTAACTAAATGGAAAATAAAAGATGTAAGGTAGTTTCAACCTCATGATTATGTTATGCATCTGCAAGAATTTTAATACTAAGCCTTATGTTTATTTTTTGTTGACAGTTATAAATCTGTAGTCATGAAACATAAAAATGTTGTCAAATATTTGATAATTGATTACATTTAGCTTTAGTTCAATGGCAATCACTTTTCTTTTATCAAGAATAGTAGTGTAGTATTTAGCATTTCCACTTCCTATTAATGGAAGCAGGAGCAAAGAGACAGCTAAGTTGGACTCAACCTCTTCCCTTATATGACAGGATTCAAAATTCATTTTGATAACTTGGATGTGCAAAAATATGTTGTTTATCTAATAATGAACTCAATAGAATAAACGATTTCAATTTTACTTGATAGAGGGAAATGTCAATGTGCCAATTTATTGGGGGAGTTTTTTGATTTTAAATTTGGTTACTCTTGGTTTAAATCTATCAGTTTTTTTTGCACACAGTGCAGAAAATACTATCCGTGGCTTCTTGGTGTCCATATGCTTTGCTTACTAAGTTCGAGCAGTCTCCTCATCCTCTAAAATCCAGGAACTTGTACAGAACTATTACCTCTTCTTTTAACTATCATAATCCACTAGCCCATGTGTTCCTCATTAAAAGATGGAACATACATATTCAAATTTTAATTTGGTTGGGGAAATGCCTATAATCCTAGCTACTTGGGAGGCTGAGGTAGGAGGACTGCAAGTTCCAGGCCAGAGGCAGCCTATGCACCTTAGTGAGACCTTGTCTTAAAATGAAAAATAAAATAAAGGATCTGGAAGTGCAGCTCAATAGTAGAGCAATGTGTAGCATGTGCAAGGCTGTGGGTTCAACTTCCTAGTAATGCAAAAAATTACTTTGAAGAATGATGTTCATATCATTGAATCACTTAATACAACTTACTTGTTTTCTGATGGCTATTTTTTCACTCTTTTTAAAGCAACACATATTTGAAGCTTTTACATCAGCTCAAATGGCAAGAGAAACAGTGACAGAGAGAACACAACATATAGAATTTACTACTGAAGATTTACATTATGGATTTGTAATCCCAATGCTGATCCTAATAGCCACAGATCTGATTTTATTGATTTGAACCACTTGTGGCCCCAGGATACAATTCCATTCCCTACATCTTAATTCTACCGATATTTATGTGTCTACTAAGTGCCTAACACTATTCAAATCCCTGGGATAAGTGTGATGAACACAACAGAGAAAATTCCTACCCTGAAAGAGATCATGTTCCAGTAGGAAGAAATAATCAATAAAACCCAAATAAATAGGAAAGATAATCTGAGATACTGACAGTGGACATGAGAAATACCTATAACTTAGCATATTTATCCAGATGAGATTAGCTACTATAACAAATAATCACTAATGTATTAAAACAAAGTGGATAGAATGATTAGGTGAATTTTCTCACAAGTAGTATTTCAGTGAGTTTAGAGGAGCACAATGTTACACATCTTTCTTCAACACTTATGCTCATGCTACTGTTTGCTATTAGTACCTTGTTCTCATGTGTGTCACCGACACTGAACAATCTCGAGACAGCAGCCTAGAGAAATGGGTAATAAATTCTCAAGCCATGTGAATGAGGCTTAAGTTGAATATGCCAAATAGATTCCACATATCCTTGCTCTTGTCTTCTCATTGGCTAAGCTTAACCTGATAAGACATGGCCTTCATCAGAGACTGAGAAGTACAATTTCTTTTTCAGTTGGGGGTGAGGGTTTATAACATCCACTTTTTAAATTTTACTTTAATTAGTGTACATCATAATAGGTTTCATTATGGCCTTTCCATACAATTACAGTGTGTACTTTGGTCATATTCACTTCTTCTTTACCCACCCTGTTTTCCCTTCCTCTTTCTACTATGTCCCTCTCCTTTCCAGACAGCCCACTCCTTTTACTTTCAAGTCTCACACATTCATATATTATTTTGTTTGGTTTTGTTTTCCAATCTTAGTTCTTCACATGAGGTAAAATGTGCTATTTTTTTTCTCAGACTGGCTCACTGAGCTTAAAACAATGGCCTCTATTTACACCTATTTTCCAGAAAATGATATACTCTTTTCCTTTTTTTATAGCTGAATAAAATTCCTCTGTGTATATATGCCACATTTTCTTTATCCACTCCTGGGCTGATGGGCATCTGGGCTGATTCTATATCTTAGATATTGTGAAGAGTGCTGCAATGAACATGGAAGTAATGTGGTATAATGACTTAGATTCCTTTGTGTACATACTTAGGAGTGCTAGACAATCTGCTAGTTCTACCTTTAGCTTTCTGAGACACTTCCATACTAATTTCTACAATGGCTATACTAATTCACATTCCCACCAACAGTGCATAAGGGTTCATGTTCCTCTGCATTCCTGCCACCAGTTGTTGCTGTTTATTTTGCTTATGTTCAGCCATTCTCCTGAGGTAGGATGGGCTCTCAAAGAGGTTTTTTATTTGTATTTCAACAGTGAGTTAGGATGTTGAACATTTTTTCATATATTCATTGGCCAATTGAACTACTACTTTGGAGAAATGTCAGTTCAATTTGTTTGTCCATTTACTGACTGGAATTTTTGGTATTTATTTTTTAAATTATTTATATAGCCTAGATATTAATCCCTTGTTATATATATAGTTGGAAAAGATTTCCGCCATTCTGTGTGATCTCCCTTTATTGATTAATTGTTTCATTTGCTGTGCAGAAGACTTTTAGTTTCTTGCAATCAGATTTGTTGATCTCGTTACTATTTCCTGGGCTATTGAGTCCTGTTAAGAGAGTTCCTATTATCTTGAAGTGTTGTCCCTTATTTTCCTTTTAGTATTAAGTTTCAGTGTTTCAGGTTTTACATTAAATTCTTTGATCCATTTTTAATTGATTTTTATACAAGAAGAAAGATAGTGATCTAGTTTCATTTTTCAACTTGTGAATATCCAGTTTCCTCAGCACTGTTGGTTGAAGAGGCTGTCTTTTCTTCACTGTTATTGTTACTTTTGTCAAAATCAGGAGGATATAGCTGCCTGAGTTTCTTTCTGAATCTTCTATTCTATTCTTTTGATCTACATTTCTGTTTTCATGCCAGCAAAATGCTGTTAATGTTACTGTACCTCAGTAGTATAATATGAGATCAGGTATTGTGATGCTTCCTGCCTAGCTATTTCTACTCAGGAATATTTTGGCTATTTGAGGTCTTTTGTGGTTCCATATAAATTTTATGGTTTCTATCTATTTCTGAGAAGAATGTCACTGGAATTTTGATGGGGCTTACACTGACTGTGTGGATCAGTTTTGGAGGTCTGGTCATATTTACAATATTCATTGTGTTAATCTGTGAGCAAAGGAAGTCCTTCCGTCTTCCAATTCTTCCATTCATTGATTTCTTTCTACAATGTTTTGAAGTTTTCATTTTAGAGGTCTTTCATTCCTTAGTTAGATTTATTCCTAGGTACACTTTTTGAGTCTATTGTGAATGAGATTGTTTTATTGACTTTTTCTCAGCATGTTTGTTATTGGTGTGTAGAAATGCTATTGATTTTTTAAGTTTGGTTTTTGCATCCTGCTACTTTGCTGAAAGTAGTTATCAGATATGTTTTCTGATGAAATGTTTAGAGTCTTTTAGGTGTCACCTACAAACAGGGATAATTTGACCTCTTTCTTTCCTATTTGTATCCCTTTTATTTTTTTTATCTTTCCTTATTGCTGTGGCTAAGAATTCAGTCACTATATTGAGTAAGAGAGGAGAGACTGAATAGCCTTGTCTCATTTATCATTTTAGAGACAAAGCTTTTAGTCACTCCCCAGTTAGTATAATGTTAGGTATGTTTGTCATATATAGTTTTTATTAGGTTGAGGTATGTTCCCTCTGTTCGTAATTTCTTCAAGATTTCCATAATGAAAGATTGTTAAACTTTGTCAGAAGCTTTTTCTGCATCTATTGATATAATCATGTGATTTCAGTCTAATTCTATATATGTGCTGTGTTACTTTTATTGACTTGCATATGTTGAACCATCCATGTATCCCTGGAATAAAATCAACTTGATAATGATGTATGAATTTTTATGGGTTGCTGAATTTGTTTTGTTAGTATTTTGTTGAAAATTTTTGTAACTCTGTCCAACAAAAAATTTGGACCATAGTATTCTTTTTTGTTGTATTCTTATCTTTAGGTATTAGGGTGATGCTGACTCCAAGAAATGCATTCAAAAGGATTCCTTCCCTTTCTATGTTATGGAACAGTTTGAGGCACCTAGTGATTAATTCTTCTTTAAAGGTCTGGTAGAATTGAGATGTGAATCTATCAGGTCCTGAACTTTTCTTTGTTGGGAGACACCTTATTATTGCTTCAATTTTATTATTCATTATAAGTCTGCTTAAATTATTTATATCCTTTTTATTTCATTTTCATTAGTCATATGTGCTAAAGAGTTTATTCATTTCTTCTAAATTTTCCATTTTTGGTGGAATATAAGTTTCCAAATTATTTCCTAGGGATTTCATTGTTTTCTATTTTAATGACCTCTTTGCTGTTTCCATGGATCTTCTCTCTCTTTCAATTTGGTAAGATTTCTTGAGAAGTGTAAGTTTTATTTATTTTCTCAAGGAACCAACACTTTCTTTCATTGATTCTTTGTACTGTTCTTTTGTTTCATTAATTTTTCCTGGATTTACTAATTTTTTCCACCTACTAACTCTGAGTTTGACTTGTTCTTATTTTTCTAATGCCTTCAAATGCATCATTAAGTTATTTATTATAGTTCATTATGATTTTTTGATGTAAGTACTCACAACTATGTTTCCCTCTTGGAACTGCATTTGCTCTGTCTTAGAATTTCTGGGAGGCTGTGTTTTCCTTGTCATTTGATTCTAGGAATTTTTAAATTTCTCCATGATTTCTTTGATAATTCACTGACCAGTCAAGACTTTATTATTCAGTGTCCATATATTTCTATACTTTTTATTGTTTTGCTCACTGTAAATTTCTAGTTTTATTCCATTGTGATGAGATAAGATAGAAAGAAGGATTCCACCTTTTTGTGTTTTTTAAGAATTACATTGTGTCCTAAAATGTAATCTATTTTAGACAAAGTTCCATGGGCTGCAAAGAAGAATGAGTCTTCTGTAGCTGTTCAATGGAATGTTCTGTAGATGACTTTTAAATCCATTTGATCTATGGTGTTTAACTGAAATTTCTTTGTTGACTTTTTTATTTGTATAATCTATCTATTGGTAAGAGTGGTGAATTGAAGTTACCCGCTATTGTACATGGCCCTACTTATTCCTTTATATGCAGGAATGCTAGTTTTATGAAATTAGATATACCAGTGTCTCATGCATAAATATGTACAATTGTTAAAACTTCTTAATGAATTATTCCCTTTAGTAGTATGTAGTGACTTTTTTTGTTTGTTTGTTTGTTTGTTTGTTTTGACCAGCTATGACTTAAAACCTACTTTGTTAGATATCATTTTTGCAACACCTGCTTTCTTTTGTCTGCCACTTGGTTTGTATTTTGTTTTCTATCTTTGAGTTTTCTATTTGTATGTTTACCAGGGAGGTGTGTTTCGTGGCAACAGGTAGTTAAGTCTTATAACTTAACTCAGTTAGCTAGTAGGCTAACTTTTAACTGGAGTATTTTCATTGAGGGCTGTTAGTGAGTGGAATTTTGTGTTTCTTCTAATTTTATTGGCTGTTTCTCTAGTTTGTTCAAGAATTGATTGTTCTTTTTTTTTTCACCTCTGTTCATATTGTTGTCATTGTTGTTGTTAGGTGCCGTCGAGTAGGTATCCAACTCATAGCAACCCTAACAGGGTTTTCAATGGCTGACTGTTTCAGGATTGCCTTGGGAGTAGATTGCCAGGCTCTTCTCCCATTTTTGTGGTGCTGGGAATTGAACTCAGGACCTCAGAGACTGCAGCACAGCGCTCTACCAACTGAGCTAAATCCCAGCCCTCTGTTCATATTGGTGTTTGCCTTTTTACTAAATTGGATGTACATACTTCTTTCCTAGCATTCATCCACCCATGCATTCCTTCCGTGAGACTTTTTCTTTCCTGATGTCTTATACTTGTGGCTGTCTTCATTATTTCTCTTTATGTACGATTTCATTAATTATCTTCTGCAATACTGACTTAGTTGTCATGAATTGTTTAAATTTGTGTTTATCTTAAAAGGTCTTAATTTCTCTATGAAATACAGGTGATAGCTGTGCCAGATGTATTACTCTTGGCTGGAAGTTACTTACTTTTAGAGCTTAAAATATGTCATTCCATGTTTTCCATGCTTTTATGATTCCTCAGCAATCTGGTTTATTCTGATGTGTTTCCCCTTGTGAGTTGGCTCTCTTCTCTTGCAGTTTTCTTTTTCTTTTAAAATTAGAATTTTAACTATAATGTGAAGTGGAAAGTTTCTTTTTAGGTCATGTAAATTTAAAGTTCTAAATGCCTCTTATGTTTGGCTATTTCTTTCCCTATCTTAGGTTACTTTTCTGCTATTCTTTCATTGAATAACTTTTCTATGACTTTGTTTTAATATCACTACCTTCCTCTCTCCCGTGGATTTTTAGCTTTGGTTTATTTTCCATGTCACAGAATTCTTGAAAGTTGTGGTCATGAATATTTATTCTACTTTTTCCACTGAGTCTAAGTATTTCATTGACCTTCTCTTCTAGCCCCAATCTTCTTTCTTCTGTTTAATCTACTCTGCTGTTACTTTCCACTGTGCTTTTCCATTTGATTTTGTGAGTTTTTCATTTCCACCATACTGCCTGACCTCTATTTTTCCTTTTTTTTAAATGTAGCCTTTTGATTTCTTGGTATATTTCAGCTGACCCATCAGCTTTTTGGTTCACCTCTATTTTTTTCTTTGGAATTGAGTCATCAATATTTTGTTATTCTGACTCATTTACTTCATGGAGTCATAGGGAAGTGTCTTCTAATCCACCATCTTTACAGTCTACTATTGAGAAATACAATTTCTAACTGTACAGCCACCATCCCAAAGCAAAAAGAAGAAATTGATTAGAGGACAAATATAAATAATGAAATGAAGATTATTTGTGTTGTTACATCCCATTGAGTTAGCTCAGTTAGTAGAAAGGAATATTAGTTGATTTATTTTATGTATATGATTCAGAATTCTGAGGAACTGACAGATCTAAAAGACGAGATCATATAAAAATCTAAAAGAAGAACATCCATATCTTAGAAATCGCAAGCACAAAGTCCATAGTAAGACACAAAGAGAGAGAGAAGCCAACAAAGATGCAGATTAGTCAAAGTGTAAGGAATTGTAGGAGTCAATATACTGAGAGCCAGCAAGTGTTGAGGATTCTAAGAGATTTTGATTTGTATTTTTATTTTAATATCAGTGGATAGTTGCATGAGGATTAGTCAACCTGGCACACAATTAATTTTGTATTTATGTATGTATTTATTTGGTTTGTTACAAGATTATTTTTTACTATCTACCATGTGCTAGGCCCTAATCTATGTATACCCTGGAGATAAAATGGATGCTGCTTGGGAGATAAGATAGCAAGAAAACAAACAAGTAAAATATAATGTCCCAAATTCTATTTCCTGCCTTTAAAATCACACAAAGAAAAGAAGGAAGTTGAGGCAAGATTAGTCAGGGGGTGGTGAGATGGAATTTAAATATAGTCAAGAAAAAAGAAAAAACATTCCCTTAAGATTGGGTTGCCAATGAACACTATATATTTCTATTAGAATTTGAATTTAATATTCTGACACTCCTATCAAGCAATGTAGCACATGGTTGATTCCTGACATACTTGGTCTGACTCATGGCTAAATCATTTCAGAATTATCTACCAGTAGAGAAGGACTATTACTACCCTGATTACTGCACAGCAAGTTTACCTGCAATCTCACAGTAGACCATTAATCCAAGGGCCAGGACTCTACCTTTTGTTGTTGTTGTTTGTTTATTGTTTTCAGGGATTTTTTTTGAGTACTAGGGAGTTGAACCCAGGGTCTTGGGGAAGGTAGGCCACTGTTCTACCACTGAGCCACACACCCAGCCCTTTTTATTTTACTTTTTTGAGACAGGGTCTTGCTAAATAATTAAGGCTATCTCTGGCCTTGAACTTGCAATCCTTCTGTTTCAGCCTCTCAAATCACTGGGATTACAGGCATGTGCCACAGTGCTAGGCCTGTGTTGGGTTTTTGAAGTGTTATAAAAAATCTTCTTGAAATTAAAAGGGAAACTCTTTCCATTCAATATGAAAAACCTAAAATAAAGTTAAACAAAAACCAAACATAATTTTGAGTTTAAAATTCAAAATTCCTTCAGAAAATAGACCAGACAAATTCTAATTTAGAGACAGAGCATAAAAGCAACAAATCTTTAATCTGTGTGTATTCCTCTTGCAGAATAGCTATAAACATGGAATGTTCTTAGTGAGTGCTTATTTATGAGAACACTGTGCCAACAAAGTGTGAGATTTCATAAGAGAAAGTAAAATATTTCGGACTGTCATGAATCAATAAGAAGGAGTTAAAATATTTCTCATCAAATATAAAGAGGGGATATAATTTAAATAAACAACCACAAATGAAAAGCTGATATTTAAGCCAGGTGCTGTAGCATGCACCTGTAATCCCAGTGACTTGGGAGGCAGAGGCAGGATGATTGCAAGTTCGAGACCAGAGGCATCTGTGTAATTTAGCAAAACCCTGTCTCAAAAACTAAAACAAAATAGGCTCAAGTTGCAGCTCAGTGGTACAGCATTTGCAAACAATGCAAGCACAAGACCCTGGGTTCAACCCTCGGTACTGTTAAAAAAAAATCTGATATTTAGTTCAATGACATACTTTATACTTTGTTTATTTGTAACAGCAAAAGTATTTCATTGTATCTCATCCTCATGAGTATGTATTGAACATGTATGACATGTTAAGTATGAGCATTCTACTGGGAAATCCTAATCTAATTCACCATAATCTATCAGCTGGATACCTATAGAATCTTCAGAAATAAGACTTCCAAAACCTCCTATGTTTCTCTATTTGTATTATTTAAACTTCCTAGTATATATCTCTACATAAGATTCAGAGTCATGAAAATTTTAAAATTTCATTTCAATTTTAACCCCTCCTCAAATCACCAGCTCACTCCCAGTTTCCTTTATAAATTAAATTCTTCCTTTAATAAATCCTGGATTCTCACTTTCAACAATTAAATTTTCCTATGATTTTCTCTTAAATCCATTTCAGACTTTTGTAACCTTTACTTCAGCAAGAGCATTTCCTTTGAAGTGTCACCACGATATGTGCATGGATTGTACTTGGTCTTAATTTTTCCTGACCTAATAATAGTATGTGACCTCACTGATCACTGTCTCTACTTAAAATAATTGACTTGATTTTCAGAAATCTATTTGTTTTCTCTCAACTTAGATTCTATGGGTTACCATTTTAGTACTCCTATTGATGGGAGATTAAAACTCCATGTTTACACACACACACACACACACACACACACACACACAGAATGAGAAGACAGAGAGAGAGAGAGAGAGAGAGAATATATTCTTGTCTAGATTTCTAGACCAGAGATGTCAAGAATCATACTTATCTATTATCAAGTATCTTCTATCTTCTATCTTTCTATCTTCTTTTATAACCCTCATCATCACTCTGACTAGTGCTCTATCTTCCTTTTTCTTTTGTCACTGAGATAATAAAAGGAATCAGAAGAGAGTTTCCTTGTCTTCACACAAACAACTACCGATCAATAGGTATCTTATTCTAGACTGTATTTTTTCATTTCGATATTCTTGTCAATAGCCAATCCTTCTACTGGGGGGGGGGTGGATTCTATCCTTTATTACCAATTACTAAGCAACATTCATCCTATTTTTTTTTCATCAGCACAAATTCTTCCCTCCATGCTTTCTCGCTGCTATCCACATATAAATGTCAATATTTACTTCTTTTTCATCTACCTTTTCAATCTTCCTCTTTGCATATATTTTGATTGACCTACTTCCCTTTTCTTTCTTTATAAAATAGAACTGTCGGATCTGTTATCTGCATCATTTTTTCACATCCAATTCATTTTCAAAGCCATTACCAATCAAGCTTTTGATTCCAAGGCTAAAATGACACTCATTTTGATGGAGGTCACCAACTGCCCCCACTTGGCCAAATTCAAAGACATTTTCTTTCCACATTTTAGTCACAATATCTGCAGCATTTCACACATTCTTTCTACATAAAACACTTTCTACACTTGGCCTCCATGTTGCCACAACCATCAATTCATCACCACTTTCTGTCATGTTTAATGGATCCTGTAACTGTTTAGAATTTTATTCTTCTTTAAATATACGCATTGATTACAGGTTTCACTGTACCTTTTATTTAAATAATATACATATTCTGATAATTCTTAAATTTCTTTTAGAAGTCTTAGCCTTACCCCTGAATTCCCAATTCACTCTCAAATAACTAGTCAGCATGTCTTTTCTGATGCCCACACTAGATATCAACTTCATCCATACTGAAGGTCCCTTCCAACTATGTCCCAGATCAGACGCCTCATCCAATTTTAGTGGGCATCATTATTCACTCAGTGTCTCAGGCCAAAATTATGGAGACATTCTCATTCTTTACTCACATATCATTATAAAGTTTAACAAGAAAAGTGTCATTGTCTACATTTTTTTCATTTTTTTCTCTTCTGTTTTTTTTTGTTGTTGTTGTTGTTGTTGTTGTTGTTGTTGTTGTTGTTGGGATGGATTTGTTTATGAGAGTCTTGCTATGTACCCCAGGCTGGCCTCACACTCACTGTGTAACCAAAGCTGGCCTTGAACTTGTGATCCTGCCTCAGCCTCCTGAGTGCTGGGAATGTAGGTGTGTACCACACCCAGCTCCAAGATGTCTTTTTATTGGACCACTTCTCACAACCTCTATTATCATCACCTGAGTCCAGGAAACCACTATCTCTTGCCTAAAATATAACATCTTAATTTGTCTCCATCCACTGTTCTTGTCTATTACCTACCCTGCACCCAGAGTACTCATTTTAAAATATGAAGCAGATCAGTTCTTCCCCAAGTTCAAAATTGTCCACAGCTTTCCATAATATTTGAATAAAACACACTCTCCTTATTTTCATCTGTGAAATCCTTTATAATCCGGTCTCTGGTTGCCTCTTTAATTTTATATCCTACCAAATTATCCCTCATTCCTACTGGTGGACTTTACTATTGCATCTGAATAGGAATTTCTTCCTTCAGACATGGCTGTGGTTTCTTAGGGGGTTCTTCTGAGAGTTCTATCCACAGTGTGTGAAAATAAGACTGTGTCACTGTATCTACTTTTTCCCTTTATAGCAAATGATACTTTGTAGTCATTATATATATCCCTTATATATTCATTTGCTATTAGAATCGAATCTGCTCAAAGGCAAGAATTTATCTTTCCTATGTTCACTGTTGTATCTCAGGGCTACGAAAGTGTCTAGGAAAGGAAAGGCACACAAGCTTTTTACGTGAAATAAAAAATTACACTTCAAATCATCTTTTTTCTCAATTGTATTCAATTTTAACTTTTATAACTTCCTGGTGATTTTCTTCCCATAATTAAATATAGGTTAAAAACAATCATAAGATAGGTGAGTGCAGTCTTATACAACAGTAACCTAGCAACTTGTGAGGTGGAGCCAGGAGTATTAGAAATCCGAGGCCAGAAACACCGGTGTAACTTAGTGAGGCTATGACTCAAAATAAAAAATAGAAAATGGGCTGGGGATACTTGCAAAGTATGTACAAGGCCCTGAGTTCAACTCCCAAGTACCACAAAAAAATTAAAAAGCAAAAATAAAATTAAATACACTTTCAAGAAACTGATAAGAAATAAAATTCTCATTTTTTAAATGCTATTTAAGATTAGAACAACTCAGATTCATTCTGAATTAAAATATCTATGTGAATACATAATATCAATTCTAATCTCAGAAGTGATATGAGTTGATTTAATATTACAAAGTAAAATTATTTGGGGTAGTTAATCTGAAAGTGATGTAAAATGAAAAATTTAGACTTTTTCTATTTCTAACCTATAATAAATAAATCTTTCTAAAATGAAACTAATACCAAATTAAGCCAAGTGACCTTATCATTAGTGATTCCTTATATATAATCTCAAAGCCATTAACTTTTTATATCCTAAAAAATAAGATATTAAAAATAATGGCTTGAAATGCAGTATTGTCTACTAAAAACACATCAATTACCAGGTTATTATCCACTTATATTTAGTTTGCAGGAGTTGTTCCATTCACATGTGATAAATGTGACCATCTGATATTGTATAGTAATTGGGCCTAGAGAAATTCTTTGTTGTTGTTGCTGTTGTTGTATGCGGTCAAGTTCAGTCTGACCCACAGCAACCCTATTTGCAACAGAATAAAACATTCCCCAACATTGTGCCATGACTGGCACTATTGTCATGCTTCTCTGCTATTCATGGGGTTTGCACTAATTGTTTTGGGGATTGATTTGGGAATGGGCTGCCATGTCCTTATTCCATTTTTTGTGTTGCTGAGGATGGAACTCAATACCTCAGAAATGCAGAGCAGCATTCTATCAACTGAGCTAAATCCCAGCCCAGAGAAATTCTATAGCTACACCATTAAAATATATTTTATCTTAATTTTAATAATACACTATTATTCACGAAAATATTTTGCAGAAAAGGCCTCAAGACCATTGTATTTCAAAACTCATAGTTATGGAAAATTCCAGTGTGTTAGGAATTGATGTAGTTTCCTTCCCTAGTATTTCCATCTTTTTTAGTCTAAGGAATGAGCAAAATGAAAAGCACGGGGCTCTCTGGGGAAGCCAGCATGAAGGATGTATCCATGACCTATACTCCAAAGTGAGAACATTTTAATACTAATTTCCCCATGACAGACTTTGGTGCAAACTAAGAGAAGTGGTGTGTGTATAAAACAGCTGCCCAGGAAAATGTACAAAACTGGTTTCTTGGAAGATTAGTGTCACCTGCACAGTGAAGATCAGAGGACACATGGAGGGTGGCAGGGCTACAGTTGGATTTCTAGAGAATAAGCCTTGATGCGTCTTTAAAAAAACAAAGTAAATGACTCTGCTGCCCCAGCCTGTGATTTTGGATGAATTGAGAATATGCAGTTCTGAGTGATATCAGTTCAACTGATCGTGTCGATTCCTCACATCAAGTGCTTCCTGAGTTTTTGCTCCCTCTCTCAAGGATCTTTTTCTACACCCTGGAAGCCAACATAGCTTATTCATATTCAATCTCAAAGTACAAGAAGTTAATGTCCCTATGTCACCCCTCAAACTGTGGAACAAAGAAGGCAACTTAACAAATATTTCAACCACTAACTTTATATAAGGATATTTATGATTATTTATTATTCAGTTCTCAAAAGGTCACTGTGTAGTCATCCCCTCTTTGCCCACGACAGGAAATGCAATAAGGCTTCTACTACTGAATTATTTTAAATCATTCTCTCATATCTCAATTCAATTTTTACTTCCTAACACATTAGTGCAAGTCTTCACCTCAGATTTTTATTTCAGCAGAATCCAAACTAAGACAATGGCTTTATGACATGGGAACAGGTATCCAGTGAGGATCTCCAAAGCCCAGACATGGACATGTTATCTACCTTTGGAAGTAGGGAAATCTTTACCATTAGTATGTGAGAGATAACCATTTGAAGAACAAATTCTTCCTAACTGACAAGATAGTGAAGGAAAGAGGACCTTATGTATTCAAATTCTACTTGTTTTGATTAAGTTAACTTGAAATTATTTCAACTACACAAACCAGAGAATGAGGCCATACCTACAAAGCTTTCTAAAAGGCAATATGCCACCTGTGAGAGAGACAATACTTAACTTCTAGAGACTGAAATATTCAACTAGCCTATAAGTCCCAGTGTATTGTGTATATGTTCTCCTATCTATTCCTTTTCTCAAATTTTTATTGTGTAAAACATAAATTACATAAAATTTACAATTCTACACATTTTTAAGCATACAATTCAGTGGTATGAGATGTATTTATAATGCTGTATAACCATCAATGTCACCCATCCCCATGTAGTTTTCATTTTATAATACAGGAACTTTATACCCATTTAACATTCATTTCCCCTTCCTGCCAGGTCCTAGCAATCTCCATTCTACTCACTGTCTCTATGAGGGTTTTTTTTTCCTGTTAGAATGAGGGGGTACTGATCCCAGGGCATTGCATATGGTAATGAAGCAATCTACTACTAAGCTACACTCCCCAGTCTCCTTTTAATTTTTTTTTCTAATACAGGGTCTCCCTAGTTTGTACAGGGTACTTCTGGCCTTGAACTCATGATCCTCCTTCCCCAGCCTCCTGAGTTGCTGGGATTACATGCATGAGCCATAGTGCTCAGCTTTTGTGTTGTCTCTATTATTTTAACTACTCTATGTACTCTGTTTCCATCGTCTCTTTGCACATATGTAGTCAATTTGATTTCTGTATGTTCCATCTGGTGAAGTCCATGTGTATAGTCTCCGTTTATGATGTTGAAAAAATGTATTTGCAATGAAAAGGTCATTGGTCCGACAAAATTCTATCATGCGATCTCCAGTTTCATTTCTGTCACCAAGACAATATTTTCCAACTACTGGGCCTTCCTCTTTGTTTCCAACCTTTGCATTCCAGTCACCAGTGATTATCAGTATGTCTTGATTGCATGTTTGATCTATTTCAGATTGCAGAAGCTGATAGAAGTCTTCCCTTTCTTCATTTGTGGCCTTAGTGGTGGGTGCATAAATTTGAATAATAGTCATATTAACTGGCCTTCCTTGTAGGCGTATGGATATTATTCTATCAC
>VMDO01028924.1:0-23279 GCA_007922755.1 Pedetes capensis
CTCATAGCGACCCTCTGTACAACAGGGGAAACACTATTGTCAGTGCTTCTCTGCTGTTCATAGGGTTTTCAATGGCAGATTGATTTTTGGGAGGGGGTTGCCAGGTCCTTCTCCCAAGCCTACAGTTTCTGGTGTTCCCAGGCGGTCTCCCATCCAGGTACTAACCAGGCCCGACCCTGCTTAGCTTCCGAGATCTGACTGGATCGGATGCCACAGGGCTATGGCTGCAGGCAAGTAAACCATACTTAGTTTCAATTTATGTAAACACTTATGCTATTTGTCCTTTAACAATCTGAATTTTAGTCTTTGCTAATAGTAACACTTATTAGGTTAACAATCTGCCATTGAAAACCCTATGAACAGCAGAGAAGCACTGACAATAGTGTTTCCCCTGTTGTACAGAGGGTCGCTATGAGTCGGATACCGACTCGACGGCACCTAACAACAACAACAACAATAGTAACACTTATTAGGTTAGCAGTACAATTAATAGGACAAGTATATAACTATTTTTGTATTGGCATAGTGTTATATTATCAAACTAGTCACCAAAAAAATCCTTTACAGTGTTCCTGTTTTTCAATTTTTTCCCCTTTCAGCCAGACTTTTTTTTTTTTAATTATCAACTTATTTAGTACCAGGAGTACTGAACCAATCGTTATAAGTTAAAATTGTCATTCTATTCATCATCATAATAATTATAATAATAAATTTCAAATGGAGGCTATCTTTTGTTTTGAATTACCTCTTTCCTTTTTTTCCCTCTTTAGCAGCCTCCCAGTTTTATCACAGGGGAACTAGAATTGTCTTCCACATGCTGCTATCTAGATCCTCAGAGTGATTCTGGCCATCTGCCTTTTCTGAACCCATTATTTTCCTTTGTTTATACAGATACCCTATAAAGGGTCAATTGATTTGAAGTTGTTTGTTAAAGTAGTTGTGTTGCTTTCATCCAAAGGACTAAAAACTCCATATATGGGGAATCAAGAGATAGAAAAGTTCAACCACAAAAGCAAAAGATAAGGAGACCAAAATAGTCTTTTAAATTCTCTGTGACTACAGTTCCACTATCAGGACATCCCCCTTAACTAATTAACAATGTAATTTACTTCAAAAATAAATTCAAGAAAACAGAGCATATTTACAACTATAATCTGCCCATCAGATAATGAAAACAGAACAATGAGCCCCTTATAGGAAGAAACAAGAGTAAACACATAGATGAACAAACTTAAAAGGAACTATAGCAATAAATTCATACATGATAAAATTCCAATTGAAAGTCAGTAAAAAATGTATTCAAACAAAGTTGTATGTCTTG
This sequence comes from Pedetes capensis, assembly GCA_007922755.1. Classification (NCBI taxonomy): domain Eukaryota; kingdom Metazoa; phylum Chordata; class Mammalia; order Rodentia; family Pedetidae; genus Pedetes; species Pedetes capensis. The sequence continues at coordinate 1,322 of VMDO01028924.1, forward strand.
TCTCTAGGTCACATACATGCACACGGAGGGGGGAGAGTAAGTAAATTCAAGTTTGATTAAAGGCTTAGATTTGAAGTATAAAAATACAAAAAAATGTTTTAAAAATTAGGAGCTCTATTAGCTCCATGTTGGGAAAGTTTTTGGAGAAAAAAACATAAAGGGAAGGAGTCATAGATCTGTTTATATTGAAATAAAGAAAAATTAAAATAAAAAGTCACCATAAACAGTTTTAAAATATAATTGACAAGTGAAAGCAGGTTTTGCCTCATTAATAACCTAAAAATTGGCCAGGCTGAATGGTGCATGGCTATAATCCCAGACATTTGGGAGGCAGAGGCTAGATCACAAGTTTGACACTAGAGGCAGCCTGCATAACTTAGTGAAACCCTGACTTAAGACAAAAAATAAAAGATGGGCTGGGGTATAGTTCAGTGCTAGAGTGCTTGCAAGATACATGCTAGTCGCTGGGTTTGGCCCCTCAGTACTGAAACAAAAAATCTAAGAACTGCTGTGCCTAGCATCCTGAGCTGGCCCTGGCTGCTGGACATGGGCCAAGACTGAAGAATATTGAAGAATATTGAAAAACAATACTATTTGAAAAACAAACAATTTGAAAAAACAAACTAATGAGAAGAAAATTCTAAACACTCTTGTCATACATTAATATATTTCTGAAAGTCAATATGATAAAACGATTTAAATTCTTTTTTTTTTTTTTTCATTGCGGAGGGATTGAACCCAGGGCCTTGTGCATACTTTGCAAGTGCTCTACCACTGAGCTGCAACTCAAGCTCAGTTTTTATTTTTTATCTTGAGACAGAGTCTCCCTAAATTATACAGGCTTCCTCTGGCCTCCAATTTGCAATCCTCCTGCCTCAGCCTCCCAAATTGCTGGGATTACAGGCCCAGCATGCGAAAGATTTAAATTCTAAGTGAGTAGCAATTTATAGTTGGCAGATTTACTTCTAGAAATTTATTTAAAAGGAAATAGTTCAACAAATGCAAAAGCATGCATTTTTCTTTTAACTTCATAGGAATAATTTGGAATCAATCTGAATAACAATCATTGGTGGATTATCCAAATATACAGTGATTTAAAAATTTGAATTATGACTCTATTTAATAAGCAGATCTTCACAAAATGTGACCAAGGTTGCTATATCTGGTATGTTGTTGTTGTCAAGTGCCATGGAGTCCGTTCTGACTCATAGTAATCCTATGCACAACAGAAGGATACCCTTCCTAACACTGTGCCATACCTGGCACTGTGTCAGTGGTTCTCTGTTATTCACAGGGTTTTCAATGGCTGATTGTTTCAGGATTGTTTTGGGAGTGTGCTGCCAGGTCCTTTTCCCATTTCTGCTGAGGACCAAACCCAGGGCATCATGATGCACAGAACATCATTCTACCAACTGAGCTAAACTGTAGCCCAACATCCAATATATAGACTCTAAATTATGGAGTATAATCTCAATTATTAAAACAAAATCCAGAATAGTATATACTAAATTATTAGAATGATCACTTGGGGAATATAAAATTATATTTTTTACTTCCTAAATTTTTATACTGCTTATATTTTTCACATGGATCAAATATTTTTTTGTATTGTAATTTATATTAACATCAATTCAATTTTGGAATAATAGTTGGGTCAGAAAAAATTAAACCACACATTCAGACCAAATAATCTCATTTATTATAATTGATCCAAGTAAAATAATCCAAAAAAAGGAAAAATCTTCTACAACAGAATTTAAAATATGAAAAATCAGCCAAGCACTGTGACTGATGCCTGTAATCCAAGCAACTTGGGAGGCTGAGGCAAGAGAATCATAAGGCCAGAGGTAGCCTGTGCAACTTAGGGAGACCCTGTTTCAAAGCAAAACAAAAAAAAAAAAAGAGGAGGCTGTTCCTATAGTTTAGTGGTAGAGCATTTAGGTAGCATGTACAGAGCCCTGGGTTCAACCCCTCATACTACAAAGAAAAAAACCTTATATACATATATATGTGTACACATATATATATATATACACACACATGAAAAATCAATAGAATTATTTTATTCAATAATAATTTATAATTAGGAAGTATTAAAACCGTATATGCCCAACAAAATATGTCATTTGATGTAATAGTGTGAAGCCATTGAAATGCAGTTGTGAAACTTTGTAGGAACCTGAAACAACATATTTGACAAAAATAATAAATAAAAAAGCAAGAGAGAAATTGCACATGTGTAAGCATTACAAAGCATTACAACTCTATGTACATGCATGATAGATTTAAACAGGCATATTTAGGTTGATAGGATTCTTGTTAGTACGTGCACACATTTAATCTTGAAACTTTTGGTAGTATCGCTTAGTTTTATACCAAGAAAACACTTTTAAATGGGGCATTTTTAAATGGGGTCTCCTTAGCTTGTCAGAAAACTCTTGGGAGACAATCAGTTGGTTTTATGTTTGATTCTTCATTGCCATTTCATATTATTTCTTGTAGCTTGTCATTTTTTGTTTACTTGTATATTATATGCTTACAATCCTTACAAACTAAATCATATATTCAAATGTTCTATTTTTTCTCATTTCATCACCCCCCCACTAGATTCTAAGCAATATGAGATCATCCACCATAACTGTTTATTTACACTCTTTTCTGGTACATGTCAAAGTAGGATTCACGAGAAAGAAGAGACCCTAGGGTAATTATTAATCTTCAGGAGGCTTTATTAATTGTTAGCAATGACCTAGCCCTAGAAATCTCTGGAGAGCTGAGGAAAGGGAAAATGGCAGGTTTGATCCTTTAAGGAATTCAGCAGAGGGAGGTCCCTCTGCAAGAGTGAAAAAAACTAGCTAATCAGATTACAGAAGCAGAATAGTATTGATTTTACATGGGAGGGATGTATTCCAATGACCAGTCTTGTAGGTATGAGAACAAAAGGGGGGTTATTACAGGTATTGTAGGGAGGGGGGGCAGAGACTTAATTGTTACAGAGTTGTAAAATCATCCAAAAGAATACTCTTGAGATTTTAATTTACAGAAAACAGGAGTTTATACAAAACATGAATTCCTGAGTCATTAACAATCACCACTTCTTTGGTGAGGAGATAGATGAACTCATGAGGCATATGAATCAGTATCATAATCAGACAATTACAGAAAATAAATTCTACAAGTTTCTTTTAAAACTAGAGACCATCAGCTAATCTACTGGAGGAAAAAGGGAACATGTAAGGAGGGACTTTTTGGGCCCACTTCAATGTATCACAATATTTCTTCTATACCTAAATAGTATTAATTTCTCAACCAAAAAAAAAGGTCTCTCAGATATTTATAAATGAGAGAAGCCATACTAAAAGAAAAAGGAAAAAATAATAACAACAAAATTAATACTTATACAGGCCTTTATTAGGTACCAGGAAGTATTATAAGCAACTTATGTGCCTCTAATTTTCATAATGCTTACAGCCATACCATCTTTGCATCTGATCCTGTCTGATCTCAGAAGCTAAGCTGTATCAAACCTGGTTGGCCCTTGGATGGGAGACTGCCTGGGAATACCAGGTGCTGTAGACTTAGGAGGAGGACCTGGAAGCCCCCTCCCAAAACAATCAGCCATTGAAAACCCTAAGAATAACAGAGAAGCACTGACAATAGTGCCTGGCATGGCACAATGTCAGGTAGTGTTTTGTTCTGTTGTACCTAGGGTTGTTATATGAGTCAGACTTGATTCAACAGCATCCAACAGCAATGACAATTCTTATACCAACTCTATTGAGTAAGTAATTTTGATAAGTTGTATTTTATATGTGGGAAAAAAAATGAAGCCTTGCAGTCTGAAGCATTCTGGAATTATCTAATATAATCCTTTGCATTTCAATTAATAATATGTGATATACACATTTAATAATGGATTTTTAGGAAACTCTTGAATATATACATATATATGCACTTAGTGTTGAAAATATACTAATGATTTTTTGAGGATTTCATAAAATAGGAATTTGTCTCATGGAGCCCTTTATAATCTATCTAAATTGCAGTTTAATTACTAAAAAAGAGTTTTCTAATTCCAAAGTATTATTTAAAATAAATGAAATTGCATATATCTAACTTATACAAAATTTAGACATTTAGGGAGTTTCTATGTCGTTACAGGTTTCTTGAGACTGCCCAACAAAATAAGACTTGCAATTACAGTATATGATTTGTTGAATTTTTCCTGAATCATCTTAATGGATTGCTGGCAGTAGAACAGGAAGTTCATTATATGGAGAACAGCCTCTAATTCCACTTAAAACCAAACAACTGAAAGATTTTGTTAAAAAAAGTATTATAAGTTATTTGTATGCAGCCCCCAAAGTATTTTCAAGGAGATAAAATGATTATTTTCAGCAGATAGTTTCTTCCACACCTTGAAATATGTTCTTCCCTTGTACCTCTTATCCTTCTAGTAAATTGTGAACTTCACTAATTAAGCTTTTCATACATTATCAATGCAGTAAAAAGTAAAAATATTGAGCCATTGAAACTTTAAAATGATTAAATTATAATTCTTAGCGGGAATGCTTTATAAACTTAATCAATAATTCAGGTAATTTTTTTCCCATTTCAAACTGCTCTAGTAGTGTTATAGCCAAGACGGCTTTTTTGTTGTTAGGTGCCATTGAGTCATTTCTGACTCATAGCAACCCTCATAGGGTTCTCAATGGCCAACTGTTTAGGGATTGCTTCAGGAATGGATTGCCACACCCTTCTCCCTGTTTTTACAGTGCTGGGGATCAAACTCAGCACCTCAGAGTACAGAGCAGTACTCTACCAACTGAGCCAAACCCCAGCCCATTTGTATGAGATATTAGGAACCTACAGAATATTCATAGTTTACTGCCTCTTTTAGTTTAATCAAAAGGAAATAGTATTCTACTATCTCATGGAATATGACGACTTTTTCATATTTTGAAGAGTCCTGTATAGTCTGTAGAGAGTAGATCTGATTTCTCAGAAAGACTTAACTATTGAAAAAGGTGAAATACATTGAAAACTATATAAATTAGGCAAAAAGGTTTTCATCATTCTTATGTCTTAATTCTTGCATCTTTTAACTTGTATTACATCTTCTCCTTTTCCTTTTATCAAGCTTCTCTCCTTTCATCCCACACACTCGTCTCAACTAGTCATTACTCAGTATATCAGTTCAGTTGATTTGGAATAGAGCAGAGGAAATTATTTCCCTCATATTGCTTATTCTTAAACAATGGGAGAAGGTGAGCTCTTGTTTCACCAAACCATCATTTTAAAATCCAACATATCTAGTTAAAGCATGCATAGCTTGATAGGCACTTTCTTTTTTGTCTTCAAATTCCTATCATTTGCAACCGCTCCTCAAAAGAGCCTAGTTACATCCACAGTAGGAAATATAAAACACCTTTTGGAATCAAATAGAACTGAGTTCCAGTCCTTATCTTGCCATTTCATGCTTATGGGATTGCCACTAAACTACTTAACCTCTCTAAACATCAGTTTCTTCACCTGTGAAGTGACTCAGAAATAAAATCTTTTTAATTGTTATGAAGCTCAATATACAACTTATGGTACTGGGTAAACTTAATATCATGTATGTATGTGTGCGTGTTTTCTTATAACAATTAAGTTCAAATCCTCTTTGGACAACTCTTTGTGAAAGTCTTAAATAATTTTTAATGGTACCTATATGATAGGAGTTATAAACTCTTTACCTTTCTGTCTTAACTAGAGTGACCAAATTATAAAATAAATGCTTGTAAAAGTTCAAAATGAGAGGGTATTAGTTGAGATTTATACGTATCTTTCAGGCTAATTTGGTTCCTTGCTGTTTAGTTTCCTCTTTCATTCTGCTTGCAACAAGATGATAACTGAAAAGAGATATAAGAAATGTTTACAGTTTAGTTTAGCCTCTCATGTTCTTCATTAACTTACTGTGGGTGTTGTTCATTTAAAAGGCCAAGGTTCATGGTTCTGTTTTTTAATTGCAATTCACTCTTTCCTACTCCTTCCAAGAGCATCAGCTTTATCATTGCTTGGGAGATTTACAGCGCTTCTTTCCATCATCAGCTTGCTAATAGGCAGTTGTTGAACTCCCTGGAGACCAGGCTAGGAAATATGAGCAGTATGTAATTGCTACAGCTGGAATCGCATTCCACTTCAGAAGCTTCTTAACAGCATTCTCAGATGTGTGAATATCCATTAGTGACCCAAGGGGATTACTCCCGGGCACCAAGTTTACCTTTATGTGGAGCCTGGATGATGAGACAGTCCCTTCCAGCAGAAAGTGAGGCATGGAAGGGGCTTGGAAGTTGGTAAATTCAACACCAAAGTATGTGGGAACAGAGAGTTCTTTGAAAGAAAAATTCAAAAGGAAAACCATAAAGTTTGGCCTTGGGATACCTAAACTTAATATTTATATTGAGTAAATAGCTAGCATATTTATCAAAACATCCGAGGGCAATAAGGCTAAGGAGCATTTGATATTCCTGTGTCTGTTTATGCGGATGGTAATTGACAGTAAGCAACACTGAACTTTCACTTCCTGTTCACTGAAGCTAGTACATACAATACTGGGAGGATGACTCAGTTGCTCCTGCAGCAACTGCCCCTTGAGGAAAAAGCTTCCTGATTTCACCATGGCTCTTTTAAAATATTTCTACTCTTCCTGTCCACCCCCAACAGACTTTCAGCTTCTCTTTTTGCAGTAACTTCTCTAGCCAACATCTCTGTCCCCTAGATGCTATAGTAGTTACAAAGGCTCCCCTTAAATTTTCAGATGAAGGGAAACATGTTTGTAGTGGATGTGTCTACTACACAGAAGTGTTCCAGGAGTGCTCTTGCATGCTCCATTCCTACATTAGTACATTTGTACCATCAGTGGGAAACACTGCTGCATGATCCAGTAATGTATATTGTAAGAGTATGATAAAAAGAAAACTTAGGGCTTAATTTGCCTGGATCTGTACCACTGTGGCATTGGATCCTGTCAGATCTCAGAAGCTAAGCAGGGTCAGGCCTGGTTAGTACCTGGATGGGAGACTGCCTGGGAGCACCACGTGCTGTAGGCTTGGGAGAAGAACCCGGCAAAAAACAATCCACCATTGTAAACCCTGTGAATAGCAGAGAAGCACTGACAATAGTGTTTCACCTGTTGTACGTAGGGTCACTACAAGTTGGACACCAACTTGATGGCACCTATCAACAACAACAAGGGTTAAATTTATGGTAAAACCCATGATATCTACTAAGTGAGGAAGGAGTTCAAATAATCTCAGGAGTATCTGGCTGCATTGGCATATCATTCACAATTCCTAGTAGAAAATTTTGTTTCTGGTAACAATATGTACAATTTAATATTAATATAGCAAATATAAGGTTTAAAAATGACTTTATGTTATTATTTTAAGATTTGAATAAACACATGGACCAATGAATTAATATAATAATATGTAACTAGAACTAGAAATGTCATAGTCCAAGAGTAGTGGTTTGTATAGCTTGTGTGCAGATGAATATTCAGATTTCATCCATTAAAGCATGTTTCACAACCCTGGATGCAAACTAGAATCACCTAGGGAGCTTTTTAAAAAATATTATCTGAGCCCTGTCTCCACAAATGCTGATTTAATTGGTCTGTGGTGAGCCTAGGTATGGATATTTATTTAAAATTCCAGAGATAATTCTAATATGCACCCAAGTTTAAGAATCTTTACAGTATCATCTTTTAGTTAGGGTCTTAGAATGGCTTGTAGATTACAAGAATGAGTGCATCTTTCTGATTTACTAGAAGGAGAGAACTAATATTTAGTGGGAAATAGAGGAAATAAATATATCTTGATTATAACACATTTACTTAACAGTTGGCAAAATGTATTGAATTCTTAGTGGGTGTTACCTATTCCATTATATCTTGAGGCTATAGTGAGCAACAGATTATTGTCGAGTTTCTAGTACAATGAAAGGAGACAGACATTAATCAGATAAAACAGAAATGTCTATTAAAGTATAATTCTGACAAAAGCCATGAAATGAAAGCACTACAGGAAATGGGTTCTTCTATATTCATTGCAAGGCATGGGTTTCCCAATGAAGTGTTATTTGAACTGAGATCCTAATTACAAGCAAAAATGAAGGAGTGAAGTAATATAAGCAAAGATCCAGTGCCTCCAAGGACTATGCATTGAAAGAAAGCCAGCAAGGTTGTCATCTAGATGTCAAAGGGAAGGTTAGCTTGATAATGTGCCTAGAGAAATAGATCAGAGTCACTTCATGTTTGTTGGTAATGTAATGCTGGTTGGTGGGACACATTAAGGCTTTTGATTATAATCCATAAAGAAGAGGAAATCAATGAAAGATTTTAAGAAGATATGAAGGTGTTGGGGTCCACTCCGACCCAGCAAAAGATCACAGAGCTTCACCTCAACACCAGTTCACTCGGGGAACCTCCGGAGCGGGCAAGAGCTGGTGGGTGGCACCAAGAAGGACCTCAGGAGCCTTCAACAACAAATGGGAACTTTATCAGGCTACTCCTTTACAGGGGAGCCTAAAAACCATACATCTCTATATAATAGCTCTGTAGCTGGCAGCACAAGTTGCTGCTGCTGCTACAATGGGATAACAACTCTATATCAGAGTGCCAAACAGCTCTGATTTCCTTCCTGGCTGCACCGATGGTCTGAGGATGTTGCCTCTTGCTGGTCATCTTCTCCTCTCATATCCTCCCCAGAGTGGGGTGGGAGTGGGGGTTTGAGAGCTCTTCTTGGCTTGCTCAAGGTCTTCTTTCTTGACTCTCGAAGCGTTGCCACTCCATGGCTTGACTGAAGGTTGAGACGATCGAAATGGCAAAATCAGGTGCAGAGTAAAACAATCAGTCAAGGAGATTAGGAAGAAACCAATAGACATCTGAGGTAATTGGGTGGCCTACTTACATACACTCTAGGTGGGGGTGTGAACCAGGGTGCAAGCAACCAGAGAGTGGCTCATGCCAGGAGGAGCAGCTCTCCATATGAGGGCTTGGAAAAGTGCACTTACAATTGGGGGGCTAGGTGCAGGCTGGACCAATCATTGAGCTCTCCTTAATAATAAATTGGATAGCTCTGGGAGGCCAATCAGGCTGAAAAGGGCACCAGAGCTGGGCGGTTTGGTTAAGGGTTAAGGGTAACCAGATGTGGCAGAAACAGAGTAGGATCTGAGGGGGCCCAGGCCTTGGCCCAGACTGAGTGGGCCTTGGCCCCGGCACCCTCCTAGGGGCTGTCCAGATAATTCCCTACATGAAGAAGTATCACAGTTGGGTTTGTACTGGTCTTCTAGAGAGGCGAATGTATTGGGAAAAGAGAAGAGAAGATAGAGAAGACAAATTAGCGAACTAGTCCAACTAAAAGAAGGTGGAAACATGGGTTAGGGAAACAGAAGTTCAAATTGAGAGAAGTAAAAGGCCTTCAAAGGGATTTTTTAAAGCCTGGAATGTATTGGAGATATAAACATTACAGAAAAGGACCATACTTAAGGGGATGATCATAAATGTTTTTTATGCATTCTGAATTAGAGTTATTTTTATAGTGTTTTTTTGGGTTTTGTGGAGCTCAATGTGGGCTTAGAGCTCAATGTGAAGTTTTTAAGTAGGAAATAAAAATTTGGAAGTCATCTTTAAACAAAGTAAGTTAATAACACAGAGTGTCAAAGAGATTCATAAACTTGGTTAATCAAAGCCAGTTCAAGCTAGCGCTATCCCACAACTGTATCTAATATATTTCAGATAACAAAATGAAGTCTTGAGAGATCATTCAAATCCCATAAGCTCATAGTTCTGGCAAATGGAGCATCTGAAATAGGTCCTAGATATTCTCGTAATCTTATGCTATTTCCATTCATCATACTAATAAAATATAGGCCACTGGCTCTCAAAATGTTGTCCTGAGACCACCAGTCTCAGCAGTATTAATGAAGTTCTTAGAAATGCAAACTCATAGGCCCCTTCTCAGATACACTACATTGGAACATCTAAGAGTAGGGCCCAAAAATGTGTGTTAATGAGACCTCCAGGTGATTCTTATGCATACTAAAGTTTTAGAATCACAAACCAGATAATAATAATACCTTGATTTTTTTTAGAAACTTGATGCTTTCCAAGAATTATCATCCTTTCAGTTGTATTTTCCAGAATCCCTAATTCTATTGACAGTGTAAAATTACTTTTTAGGAATATTAATCTGGCAGTTTTATTGGATATGCCAATGAATTTGAAAATTTAGAAATTAATTATTTCTCTGATTAATTGTGTTGACTGAATCAAGAAAGAAATGGTCCCAAGGTAGAATCTGTAGCAATGACACCTTCTTGAAAGAAAAGGTAACACATAGGAAGAAATTCAAACTGTCTCCAAGGTTTTTAACTTAGCTAGAACAAATACTTCAAAAACTTAATAAAAAATCTTATTCACAAACCTATACTGGTTTTGTTAAATAGATCGATCGATCTATCGATAGATAGATAGATAGATAGACATTAGTAAGCTAGGGAGAAAAGTGGGACTTCGTAACCCTTACCAAAGTTTAAATGCCCTATATCTTTAAAAAAGGATTTAAAAAGAAAGTATTTTCTGCTTTTCAACCTGACTTGGGACTCTATCTCTAGAGTACCCTGAAGGCAATCTTTAGCATCTAGGCTATGCTCTAATGATCCCCAGGCCCTGAGATCAAGGATTGCTTTAGTCCTCAGTATGAACAAAAAGCATACCATTTTGATGTCCCTGCCTATGGCACCATTCTTTTGGTACTGACCAAACAAGCCCTCTAATCTATATGACAAACAAAAACCCCAAGAACAGGAAGCTTCTGGCCTAGAGGCACTCTAACCAGATGTTGTTGTTGTTGTTAGATGCCATCGAGTGAAGTCCAACTCATAGTGACTCTATGTACAGCAGATCGAAACACTTCCTGAATCTGTGACAGGCACACGATCTTATTTATGTTTAAGCCCATTGTTGCAGACACTGTGTCAATCCATCTGGTGGAGGGCTTTCCTTTTTTTCGTTGACCTGCCACTCTTCCAAACATGATGTCTTTCTCTAGGGATTGATCTCTCCTGACTATATTTCCGAAATATGTAGGATGGAGTCTGGCCATTCTTGCTTCTAATGAACATTCTGGTTGTACTTCTTCTAGGACAGATCTGTTGGTTCTTTTGGCAGTCCATGGTGTATTCAATATTTGTCTCCAGCACCATAATTCAAAAGCATCAAAAGCATCAATTTTCTTGTCTCCCTTGTTCAATGTCCAGCTTTCACAACCATATGATGCAACTAAAAATACCATGGCATGAGTCAGATGCGCCTTTGTCTTCAATGTGACATCTTTACTTTTCAATACTCTAAAGAGATCTTGTGTCACAGATTTTCCTAGAGCAATGCATCTTTTGATTTCTTGACTGCTAACCAGATAAGAAGAGCTTATACTTTAACTTTGTGCAATAGTTCTCTCAGGTATTCTCTGCTTTTGGTTTGTTATTTTTTGCATTACCAGAGGTTGAACCAAGGGCCCACACACATGTTAGGCAAGTGCTCCACCAGTAAGCCACAACCCAGGCCCCTATTTATTTTTTATTTTGAGACAGAGTCTCCCTAAGTTATATAGGCTGCATCTAGCATCGAATTCGTGACCCTCTTGCCTTAGACTTCTGAGTAACTGGAATTTTAGGCATGCTCCATGGCACCCAGCTATTGCCCACTTTTTCCCATTAAGAGCATACCATTGTTTTGCAAGAAACTTTACCTATGTTCATCTCTGTACTCTCTGTCTCATATGAATTCTTCAATGGAGAGCATAAGAACCAAGGAACTGCTGTGAGACTCCTAGACCCAATTCCCATTAATGTATTTGGTGCTGTAACCTAGATCTTCATTTTAGCATAATGGTGAGAACTGGACTCCCTGCCTCTCGGCATAAGGCCATAAGCTCTTCTGTTCCTCTGCACCTGAAAGCTTCCATCTGTGTAGTCACTCCTCTGGCAAATTTGCTATGCCAACTCTTTTTACTTACTTTCAGGACTATATAACTCACTGTGGGCATTCTGTCTTACTATACATCTGCTGTGTGTTGCATCTGTGTCTACTTGACCCCACTTTCACCACTGGAGCAATTGATTTGGGGCTATACTCCTGGAGTCTTCTTAGAGATTCCCACTTGTTTGCTTAGTCTGCCATTTCCAACATCAGAATAGGTCTCTTATGGAGACCTATACATGCTATTGTTTGTTCTAAGTACCTTATTGCCCCCCAGACTTTAAGTATACAGAGACTTTCCCTGCTAACTTCAGAATCTTTTCTAGCTAGATAAACTGTTTCATTATAGAGCAGCCATTTATGCCTAGGCATTCAGATGCTTTTTCTTATTTAATTCATACTGGACCTTTGCTTTTAAGACAATTTTTCTCAAATCTCAGTGTGCCTAAATTACCTATGAGTTGGTGCTTCTATTGTTAGATAACAAGGTCCCCATACTTTTTACTAAAGATTTACGATTTTATACCAGACCCCAAATTGAGGGTTCTCTAATTCCTATGCCACCTATTTTGTGTGCTACATCAATTTAGTCCTGATCCAGGGCCTAGATATTTTCTACCATTATATTATGGCCAGGATATGTCATTCCCTATGTTGACATCAACCTAAGTATACTGTACTTTCTTTGCTGATCCTGATGAGAAAGAAGTGTATGCTAGATCTACAAGAAAAAAAATCAAACCTATATCTTTAACAATAGAAAGAGTTGAAAAAACACATGTGATAGTTGGCTCATGCCAGTCAAGCAATTCTAGAATTGGGAAGGGTATGCTACATTGGATTCCTAGGTTCCTGTGTGAATAGGGGACCCTAATCATTCAATGGTGTTTTAATAAGGCTTAGGCACGAAGGATGCTTTCTCCACAGCTCATTGTATTCTCTTTTCCAAATGGGTAGTTCCTCTTCAGTTTCTAATGACTCACATCTTAGATAAATCCTTCATATTGAGATAAATTAAACCCCATATAAGCACACATATCGATCATACATAAATACACACATGAATACATAAAAAGTAGAGCAAAGATCCCCAGTGATTTTGTAGCTTTTATCTAGATACATCATTTGCCAATATTCTAAAGTTAGGCTATTGGTCTGATGACTTCTCCACAGTACTAAGCAATCCTTAATCCTAAATTTGCACTTCCAAAGGTATGTAGAAACAAGGTAGAAAATTTATATCTTAAAGACACAGAACTTAACCTAAGCATTGATAAGAGCTCAAGCACACACCCAATAAAAGCCAAATGGTTAAAAGACAAGGCTTGTTAAGGTATTTTTTCAATTTTAAGAGCTAATCAGCAGGTAGAGAGACACAATTACAGTTGAAATTTTATTTTGCAATTCCATTTTTAGGCTAAATCTCTGGGTAACCACTACTGATGGGAATGTCCAAAATCAAAAGATTCACTAAACCTATAACAAGTCCTTGGGAGAAAGACCTGGAAATCCACTCCCAAGGCAATCCCGAAAGAGTCAGCCATTAAAAACCCTATGAGGGTCACTATGAGTCGGATACCGACTCAACGGCACCTAACAACAACAACAATAACAAGTCCTGATGTAGAAGTATTTAAAGGTGTGAATGACTATAAGAAAAGGAGACATAGAAAGGCAAAATACATGATAGATACCCCTCAGGAGAAAACAGTGTGTTCATTTCCTTTGCCCACTTATGTACTGGGTTATTTGTTGTCTTGGGATTTGCTTTCTTGAGTTTTTTTTTTTTTTTTTTTTTTTTACAAATTCTAGAATGTTGGATGTGTAGGATGCAAAGAGTTTCTCAATTTCAGTGGGTTCTTCCTTAATTCTGTTGATTCCTTTGCTGTATGGAAGCTTTTTTATTTCACGTAATCTCATTTTTCAATTCTTGGTGCCATTTCCTGAGCAATTGGAGTCTTGTTAAGGAAATGCTTTCCTATGCCTGTGTTGGAACATTTCCTATGTTTTCTTCTAGTAGTTTTAAAGTTTCTGGTTTTATGTTGAGATCTCTTATCCATGTTGAATTGACTCATGAAAACTGAGAGATATGGGTCTATTTTCATTTTTCTGCAGATAGATATCCAATTTTCCCAACATTTGCTAAAGAAGCTATCTTTTCTCCATCGTGAGTCCTTAGCCCCTTAATCAAAGATCAGGTAGCTATCGTTCTGTGGGTGTATCTCTGAATCTTCAATTCTGTTCTATTGGTTTTCAAGCCTGTTTTTGTGTCATCACCAAGCTATTTTTGCTACTATACCCCTGTAGTGTAAAGTCAGTGATTGTGATCCTGCCTGCACTGGTTTTGCAGTTGAAGATTGTTTTGGCTATACATGGTCTTTTGCGTTTTCACATGAATTTTTGGATTATTTTTTCTATTTCTGTAAAGTCTATCATTAGGAATTTAATGGGAATTGCATTAAATCTGTAAATTGCTTTTGGTAGCACAGTCATTTTTACAATATTGATTCTCCCAATCCATGAGCAGGGGAGATTCTTTCATCTTCTAGTATCCTCTGTGATTTTTTTCTTTAATTTAAAAAATTTTCCCTGTAGAGATTTTCACAGTCTTGGTTAAATTGTTTCCTAAATTTTTAATTTTTTTGGTGAGCTATTGTGAAAGGTATTTTTGCCTTAATTTTATTCTCTTCTTATTCACAATTGGTGCAAAGGAAGGCTGCTGATTTTTGAGTGTTAATTTTGTATCCTGCTACTTTGCTGAAGGAGTTAGGCAGGTCTAAGAATTTTCTAGAGGAACTTTGGGGGTCTTTTAGGTAAAAGATCATGCCATTACAGGGAATTCTTAAATAAAACTTGTCCCATTTGAGCCTCTCAGCCTCAAGAATATCCTGAGGACAAGCTTACATACACCTCCAAACTGTTAAAAGTCTTACATTCTTTTCAAACAAGAGAAAAAGACATCTTAACTTCTTATATTTAAAGATAAGTCTTATTCCTAAATTTATCAGTAGTTATAAACTTGCATTATGTTTTAAAGTGCTTCTTGTTTTTATGTTGTTGTTTTGTTTTGTTTTTGGCACTGTTATTGTAATCATATATATATACTCAATGACTAAATCCTTATACTATTTTCCTTTTATTCCATGGAAGTCTGGATTACTCTTGCAATTATTGTTTTGTGTTTTCCATTTTCTCTATGTACAACCACCAGTATGGCTTTTTGTGTGTTTGTTTTTTTTGTTTGTTTTTGCTTTTACAGCCGAAGAGATTTCACACTTAACTTCAAATGTTAAAATAGTGGGGAAAACAGCTCTACAAAATCAGACAGCCCTTATTGTTTTGAAAACAGCACAATGGGTCACTTGTACCATTGTTAAAGTTAAATGTTATGTATATATCCTGATAATTCTATTAATTTCTCTTCTGCTTTGTGCAAAGTACATAACCAAGTACATGCTATGTCAGATACCACTTCTCCTTTTGGTAAAAGTAACTTCCTGGATTTTCCTGGTAGAAGTAAGTTATACTCATATTAATCATGGTCATCATAATTTTAATATTTGGCCCTTGCCTACTAAACAGTTGCTTTAAATTTGTTTCTTCTCACTTGCATTGACTTGTCCTCAAATGCTACTACAATAGTTTAATTCAATATATCTGGCTTCCCATGACTGTTTTCCTGCACATGAAAGCCAGAAAGAGTGGAGACCCCTAAAACTTTATATGGCCCTTCTTAGCAGGAAATAGTCAAAGAGAATCTTTGCCCACCTTCCTAAATGATTTTAGGGTCTCAAACTTTGAGGTCAGAATGTTAAGTAGATAATTAGATATTAGCAGACCAGGCAGGAAAGAGGAAATCATAACCCTTTTTTTAGGTACCATAGAGTCAGGTCTAATGCATAGTGACCCTGATAGAGTTTTCAATGGCTGATTGTTTTCAGGATTGTTTCAGGAGTGGATTGCCACATCCTTCTCCCATCAAAACCCTTACTAAAGGTTAAATGGCCCATAGCAAAAAAAAAAAAAAGAAAGAAAGAAAGAAAGAAAGAAAGAAAGAAAGAAAGTAAGTTTCTTGCTTTCACACCAGACATGGGACACTATCTCCCAGGACATCATGAAGGCAATCTTTAGAAAGCTCCTAGACTAAATTCAAAAGAGCCCTAGGCTCTGCTAAGATTACTGATTGCCTCAGTGCTTTTATGAACAAAGGCATATCATTCTAAGGCCCATTCTTTTGGAACAGATTAAACAAGTCCACTAATGAACCTGAAAACAAAACAAAACAAAACAAAAACGAATAGGATGTTTCTCACCAGAAGCATTAACTAATGATATAAGAATAGCTTAGGTTTTTTGTTTGTTTGTTTGTTTTTTTGTAGTATTGGGGGCTGAACCCGAGGCCTTGTGCATACTTTGCAAGTACTCTATAACTGTGCTGTGCCCCCAGCTCCTTTTTTAACTTACGATGGGGTCTTGCTAAGTTATGCAGATTGCCTCTGGCCTTAAGTTTGCAATCCTCCTGCCTCCACCTCCCAAGTAGTTGGGATTACAGGTGTGCACCCTCATACCTGCCAAAGGCTTAAAATTTTACTCTATGCAATAATTATCTCAGCTATGGTCTGCTCCTGCCTGCAGCTGTAGCCCTGTGGCATCGGATCCCGTCACATCTCGGAAGCTAAGCAGGGTCAGGCCTGGTTAGTACCTGGATGGGAGACCTCCTGGGAACACCAGAAACTGTAGGCTTGGGAGAAGGACCTGGCAACCCCCTCCCAAAAATCAATCTGCCATTGAAAACCCTATGAACAGCAGAGAAGCACTGACAATAGTGTTTCCCCTGTTGTACAGAGGGTCAATATGAGTAGGATACTGACTCAATGGCACCTAACAACAACAACAACATGGTCTGCTCCTACCCCTTAAGTGAGCCTGCAGGCATACCATCAGATCTCAGAAGCTAAGCAGGGTCAAGCCTGGTTAGTACTTGCATGGGAGACCATCTGGAAACACCAGGTGCTGTAGGCTTGGGAGAAGGACCTGGAAACCCACTCCCAAATTCAATCAGCTATTGAAAACTATGAATAACAGAGAAGCATAAACAATACTGGTTCGCCTATTGTACGTAGGGTCTCTATGAGTTGGACACCAACTGGATAGCACCTAACAACAACAGCAACCTCTTAAGAGAGTACTGTCCCCTTACAATAAACTTTACCTGTATGCTGCTCTGCACTGTTTATCTCATCTGTCTTCTTTCAGTGGAGATCACAACCACAAAGAGACAACTACCAGCCCTCTAGACCTGATGCCTGATGATAGTTGCTTCTCAAACTGTTGCTGTAGTTTCCCTTCTTTTGAATACACTCCGAACTTAATAAATATATCTCATATGACACATAGTCACTTTAATATTCTTTCCAACATTTCCGTTTGAAGACTCAGGGCTTTATTCATCCATAAATTCCCTACGAAGCAAGCCACACTGTTTTCCACATAATAGAGACTCTAATAATTGGAATAAAAAACTGTAAGTAGGAATCACAAAGGAATCAGACTGATATCTGATCAACATTTACTTTGACATCTGAGAATGATGAGAATTACTAGGTGAAAATATAAAGTACACAATTATTGAGACTATTTTTAAATTTAATATGTAGAATTATGTATTAAATATATTTTTTAAATTGATTCTCTAACATACTTGTTCTCTGAAACATGGTAGCTAGAAAGAAAGTGTGAATCTTTACATTTATGTGTCAGGTAGGCATAAACTCTTCTTTAGAAAATAAAATAGAAGCTCCCATTAAATTATATTAAGTAGATTGTTATTGCTAGGTGCCCTCAAGTTGGGTCAACTCAGTGACCCTCATAGGATTCTTGATGGCTGATTGTTTAGAGATTGCCTCAGGAGTGGTTTGCCATATCCTTCTCCCATTTTTGTGGTGCTGGGAATCAAATGTAGAACTTCAGAAATTGCATAGTGGCACTCTAGCAACTGAGCTAAATTCCAGCACCATTAAGTGAATAGATTCCAGAATTAATGTGTAAAACTTGAGCATATTTACTAAAAAGAAAGAGAACATGAGGGAAAAGAAGACATCCAAGAAGACAGGAAGAAATGAATGAATCAAGGAATACATGTGCAATCATAGAAAAGATGGTACATTTATTTGAGTATAATTCCACCCCTGGGACTAGGGTTTAGTTCAGTTGCTGGAGTGGTGCTCTGTGCTTCTGAGGCCCTGGGTTCTTTCCCTAGAACTACCAAAATGGGAGAAGGATGTTGTAATCCACTCCTGAAGTAATCCCAAATGTATCAGCCATTGAAAATCCTATGAATAGCCGAGAAGCACTGACATCGTGCCAGGCATGGCACATTGCCAGAGAATATTTCCTTCTGTTGTACATAGGGTCGATATGAGTTGGACCTGGCTTGATGACACTTAACAACAACAATGATTCCACTGCTTATATTCTTCTACTCTCAAATATACTAAATTATATAGAGGTGGGTAAAAAATGTAGATACTGGAGGAAGATGCCTGGGAATTTAACCAGTTCTACCACGTAAATCAAGACTTTAGATTTTTTTTTTTTATGTAGGTCTCAATCTAAAACACACAGATAATAATTATACCATGAAGTATTTCTCAGAAGATTAAAATATTGATCAAAATACAGCAATTAACACAGAACCTGATTCATATGCTTGTTTCAACATTTATTAATTTACTGTTTACTGCTTTTTATTATAATTGATATAACTTTTCCTAATGATACTAGTACACCATTTATCTAAAAGTTAGATATGAAAATCTTAAGGAGCAAAATTATAATTATTTGAAAATTAATCAGATGAAGAAGTTATTATACATCTTTAGTTGTCATAATCATGTTGTGGTTATGTTTCGTTTAAAGAGTGCTTGTCTTTTAGAGATATCTTCAAATGTATACAAGTGAAATAATATGTCTTGAATTTGTATGAGAGTAGTATGATTTTTAAAATCTATTCTTTTAAAAACTATTTTTAAAAACTATTTTAAAAACTATAATTAGAATATATGTATGTGGGTTTCATTTATCTATGATCTCTAATATGTATATATTTGAAAAATGTTCAAAACAAAAAACTAATAAGAATAAATGAATTGAATACATATTTCTGTGCTTTCTTTTTGCTAGTCTTTGAAAATCTTGATTCTCACATACTCAGCAGCTATATGTCCATAGCTTCAGTGATTGCCAAAATGTACAAAGTTCATAGAAAGAGGGATAAAATACTGGCTTCTGTAACTCCTTTCTAGTAGTAAACAGGTATACCCCTCCCCCCACACACACACACAGAAAGAAGATTTTTAAGCAGCAGGCAAGAAGTCAAAAGACACATTACATTGGGAAAAGCTCTTGCAAAAGACCTCTTTAAAATGGTGAAAAGTAAAGACATCCCATTGAAGATAAAGGTGCGCCTGACCTATGCCATGGTATTTTCAATTGCATCATATGCTTGTGAAAGATGGACAGTGAATAAAGGAGATAGGAAAAGAACTGATTCTTTTGACTGATGGTGCTGGAGAGGAATATTGAATATACCATGGACTGCCAAAAGAACCAACAGATTTGTCCTAGAACGAATGCAAACAGAGTGCTCCTTGGAAACAAGGATGGATAGAGTATGTCTTATATATTATGGACATGTTGTGAGGAGGGACCAATCCCTGGAGAAGGACATTTTGTTTGGGAGAATGGCAGGTCAATGAAAAAAAAAGATCTTCAACTAGATGGACTCAAACTGTGGCTGCAACAATGGGCTTAAACATAAAAAAAACATGGGCATGTCACAGAGTCGGGGAGTGTTTAGTTCTGCTGTTCTTAGGGTCATTATAAGTTAGACCCCGCTCAACCTCAATGCCACCTAACAACAACAACTATAGAATATATCTTATATTAATGAAGTAATATTCTAGTAAATATAAGTGACAATTTTTTTGTCTTTAAAACATTTGATAGCCTAATAGATTTATAAAACTGTGCAGTTGGGTGAAGGAGTATTTATACATTAAACATACCCAGGAATAATGTAATTTCAATATAAAATTCTCTCAGATAATGAAATTATGCCAAGTATTGGCCATAAACAAATTTAGCAAGAGTATTACAAAAGTGAATGCCTTTCCAAATTTTTGCAAATTTATCCTTGTGGAAATTTTTTTTAAGTGATAGATATCTTTTGGGGAGCCAAAGAGAATAAACATAGATCACATTGAACTTTATTTAACCCAACCAAATCCTACATAATTGATATGAAGAACTTTTCAGATCATTTCAAAATAAATATATCTTGTGGTTTAAAAGTATATTAAAACATAATTTTTTAAATATCTTGGTTAGGGTTCCATTATATTTATCTGAAAAAGATTGCTTTTGACCTTGTAAACATTTCATACAATTTATTGTTAAGTTGTTGTTTTGTGAGGAATGTTTGGTTCCTAAAGAATTTTTATAATAAGGGAGTATTGTACTATGAATTCTCTTTTTAATGTATCTTTGCTAACTGATGTATTTTAAACAGACTTACCCTTACAAATGTCCTGAAATTACTGGTATTGTTGTTGTTTTTGTTGTTGTTATTATTATTATTATTTTCTCTGTAGTACTTGGAAGTTGAACTCAGAGTCTCACATATACTTTGCAGTACTCTACCACAGGGCTGCACCTAGGGCTCATTATTTATTTTTTATTTTTATTTATATATATGTAATATATATGTAATATATATATATGCGTATATATATGTATGTATATATATGTGTATGTGTGTGTGTGTGTGTGTGTGCGTGTCTGTATGTGTGTGTATATGTGTTTATATATATATTATATAGTACTGGGAGGTGGAACCCAGGCCACTCCACCACTGAACTGTACAGCTAGCTCCCAGGGTTTTTAATTTTTTACATTGAGACAGGGTCTCACTAAATTGCACAAACTGCCTCTGGCTTTGAACTCACAATCTTCCTATGTCATCCTCTTGAGCTCTGGGATTATATGCATGCACCGCTTTGCCTGGTTGAAAGCTGAAATTAAAAACAAAAATATCTTCTGTTATCCTTAGAAGAAATTACCCTAAATTGTCATCTAATTCTTTTAAACAGACTATAGAAAAACAGTCATCTTCTTTATAAGTGTTTATATATATATATATATATATGTATTGTTGTTGTTGTTGTTGTTGTTGTTGTTAGGTGCCATCGAGTCGAGTCCGACTCATAGCGACCCTATGTACAGCAGATCGAAACACTTGCCAATTCTGTGCCAGGCAAACCATCTTATTTATGTTTAAGCCCATTGTTGCAGACACTGTGTTAATCCATCTGGTGGAGGGTTTTCCTCTTTTGCATTGACCTGCCACTCTCCCAAACATGATGTCCTTCTCCAGGAATTGTTCTCTCCTGACTACATGTCCGAAATATGTAAGACGCAGTTTGGCCATTTTTGCTTCCAAGGAGCACTCTGGTTGTACTTCTTCTAGGACAGATCTGTTGGTTCTTTTGGCAGTCCATGGTATATTCAATAGACGTCTCCAGCACCACAACTCAAAAGCATCAATTCTTTTTCTGTCTCTCTTGCTCAATGTCCAGCTTTCACAACCATATGATGCCACTGAAAATACCATGGCATGAGTCAGACGCACCTTTGTCTTCAATGTGACATCTTTGCTTTTCAATACTCTAAAGAGGTCTTTTGCCACAGCTTTTCCTAGAGCAATGCGTCTTTTGATTTCTTCACTGCTGCCTCCACGGGTGTTGATTATAGAGCCAAGCAAAGCAAAATCTTGGACAACCTCAATCTTTTCTCCATTTATTGTGAAGTTTCGCACTGACCCAGTCGTAAGGATTTTTGTTTTTTTGATGTTTAGTCGTAACCCATATTGAAGGC
>VMDO01028925.1:0-23260 GCA_007922755.1 Pedetes capensis
TTAGGTGCCATCTAGTTGGTGTCCAATTCACAGCGACCCTATGTATAACAGAGGAAACACTATTGTCAGTGCTTCTCTGCTATTCATAGGGTTTTCAATGTTGGATTGATTTGTGGGAGTGGGTTACCAGGTCCTTCTCCCAAGCCTACAGCACTTGGTGTTCCCCAGTGGTCTCCCATCCAAGTACTAACCAGGCCCAATGCTGCTTAGCTTCTGAGATCTGACAGTATCAGACGCCACTGTGCTATGGTTGCAGGGGCAGGTGTGTGTATGTGTGTGTGTGTGTGTGTGTGTGTGTGTGTATATATATATTTTTTTTTTTTAACTGACTCTTCGGTTGTTGCCAATGGCCTAGTTGTTTAGTCTGCTGCTTAGAAACTAAAGATGACAGATTAAAACATCCCTGTTTAGGGATGCAACTGTGGAAATAAATTGTGGCTGCTAATGGAACTCTTTGGATCAAGCCCATGCCCAGAGTCCATGCTGTGATGAAACCTAGGAGTCTCAAACTGCCAATTAAGCTGGTACCACCCAGTTTGTCACCATCGCTGCCTGGGGCCATCACTGTACTAGACAAAGAAACATATCCACTGTCCTAGACTGGGCACAAAGAAAGGCCTCTATGTTCCTGGTAAAGGCTAGTGCTATGTACTAATCTTAGAAGCACTGCTCAAATTTAACCTGTTTGTCTTGCAATGTGGGAGAATACACCACATGGGGCATTGACAGATTGACTAAAGTTGACCTTCAATTCTCCATCCCTGGTAACACTTTTACAGGTTATGATGTTTCCTTTCCAATCTGATTAGCCAGCTCTGCTCATACAATGTGGCCCTTAAAACTAATCCACACCATGTCTTTGGCTGTCTGGTCCATTTATAGTCTGGCAATAGGATGCCTTTTATCACAAAAGCCACTCAACAATAGACTGGAAGTTAAGGTGTTTGATGAACCTTCTTTGATCTCTGCTATCCATGGGCATCTGGTATTGAGGAACACTGGAATGGTCTCCTGAGTGATATTCCCAATTCTACCTCCCTCATTTACTCCTGATCCACACCCCTTAGTAAGACAATTGGGCCACTGAATCCCATTCACTCCAGAAAAGGATCATTTTTTCTGTTTCCTCTTGAGTGTGATTAGGATGAATGGGATAGAGAGTTATATAGATTTATTTTGAAAAATTAGACCTCTGGCCAGATCATTCCTAGGCATAATGCTTTTAAGATGTTTCTCTTAATCGCAACCACAGGCCAGTCTGGTTGGTTTACCTGCTATTGCTGCGAGGAATAAATTGTCCTTTGTTTGTATTTCTTCCTATTTTCTTATTTCTTCTACTAGAATCCACAAAATGTCTGGCTTTTCTTAAGTCTTGACACTATCCCTACACTGAAAAATACTCTTGGTTATAAAACAACAGTCATGGCATAGAGCTCTACAGAAAGGTAGTCTTTTTATTTCATCTTTCTGCCTAGTGTTATCCCAGCCAATAGCAATAACTCTCTTAAATAGGTTTATAGACTCAGCAAGGTTATACTAAAAAAATCTGACAAGAAAAAATGGAAATGAGTAGGATTCAGGCACAATTTGTTCCCCTTGTATTACCAGGCAGGGGAAGAAATTTTCTGTTTTCTTTGCCAGTTGTCATCATACTTACAAGGTCCAGGGTGTGATTACCTATGGGAGTATGTGCCTCTTAATGACCTTTCCTTGGGGGGAACACAATGTGTACAATAAAGAAACTAATTACAGTAAAGGTTGTATGCAGCTCAAATCAGGGTTGCCTAATTGAATCTACTATGGTTGCTGATAGCTATGAATATATTTAAAGAATTTGTTGTAAAGTGCCTCTTTTGTTTACTATTGTGATTTAGCATCCATGCAGTGAGATTACACGTCAGGAGGTTCCTAATACAATGGGGATAATGTTAGCTTGCTCTGTGTGTGTGTGCGTGTGTGTGTGTGTGTGTGTGTGTGTGAGAGAGAGAGAGAGAGAGAGAGAGAGAGAGAGAGAGAGAGAGAGAGCGCCTTTAGAATCTTTCCATGCACTCAAATCCAGACAGAGGGAAAAAGCTTTTTTCTCATTTAATAACAAAAGGTTTCTGTGGTTACTATAAAGTGCAACCTCCAAAGGATTTGTTGTTGTTGTTTTTGTTGTTGTTTTAAAGACAAGGTGTCATTATGTAGCCCAGGCTGGCCTTGAACTTGTGATCCTTCTATTTCAACCTACCAATTGCTGTGATTACAGGCATGTGCCACCACCCCTGCTTGACAAACAGTTGCTTCTCTTTGCACTTGTGCAATAGCTACTGCTCAAGGAATCTCACAAGCTTTAGGGTACTGGAAACTGCAGAGACACCTGGAAACTGTCATGGCTAACTGCTCACCAATTGCACTATGACACATTACTGCAGTTAGAAAATTTGTGGATAATTCAATAACTATCTGTTGAGTGTCTACTATCTGCAAGTATTGTGCTAAACACTAAGAACACACAGATGTTAGAATCTTTGTCTACAAAAAGCTAACAGTCTCATGAGGGCAATAATAAATAGACCTATACACCAATAATTATTCTACATGTGAGTGTGAATATAAAAGTGGGGATATACAGAAGGAAATGATTTATTTTGCTTGGGATTAACAAAGAAAACTGAGAGTGGAAAGTGGTTTTGGAGTCCACTTCTGGGTGCAAGAATGGTTGCATAGAACCCCATATTCTATGTACTATGAGGCTCAGACCTCCTGAGAGGTACCATGGGAAAGGTAAGCTTCAGAGCTCTGGCTTGAATTTCAGCTCTTTGGTTCATAACCATTTACTAGTTATGTGGCTAAGTAAAGAATTTAACCTCTATTGAGACCCAGTTTCTTTGTTCTTAAAATAGGAATGACTACGTCACCTCATCGAGTTATGAGGACCCAAGGAGGCACCAACGTAAAGTGTCGACACAGTGGGTACTCCATAAATGTCAGTCTCCCTTCTCTTTAATCCTTCTCCTCCATCTGTACACTGAATGATGTGGAAAGGTCAAGTTACTTGTTTATTGGGCATGATCGTTTGATCATTCTTTTCTGGATTCAAGGCAGATTTCAGAGAATTTTATAATTTAAAAGCCAATAACTGAGTATAGAATTAGGAGAAACTAACAAGAGCAATAATTTTTGCTGGTTGCTTTACATGCATTCTTTTCTTTTTATTCATCACAAGACCCCTATAAGGAGGATAGTGTTTCCCATATATTTGAAGATGTTTTTCTTACCTGCAACAATATCTAGTATGACTTAATTTCCATATCATGTGAGTGGTGCCCATGAGAACCTTGAGACACCTTTTTATTTCCTTCATAATCTTCCTGTTTTGGCATACTGCCATCAGATGAGACTAGTTGACTGTTGTCACCCAATACAGATGGGATCTCAGGGCCTAGTGTGTAATTGACTTAGGGTTTGGTATATTTTCTATATTAGTGTAGGGAGGATATACTTCTTCATTAAGAATAATTAATCCAAAATATAAAGTTTTTTAAAAATAAAACTAGGAAATAAAACAAATATGTCATGTTTCTGTCTCTTTTTTAGCAGCACACCAGATACTTAATGTTATACAGAGTTCATGACTAGAATGTTCCTTTATTACTGTTGTGGGCATGCTATGACAGAAATATACAGGGACATGCTTGTGCCTTTCCACAATGTCAGAATTTATCAAATAACAATAAATTCACAAGCTGTGCCAATTTCATTGGCTTTAATTCACCAAGTGCTACTGATTTCACTTGGTAGAAATGGACATTGGTAATCATAGATTC
Organism: Pedetes capensis; assembly: GCA_007922755.1. Lineage (NCBI taxonomy): Eukaryota > Metazoa > Chordata > Mammalia > Rodentia > Pedetidae > Pedetes > Pedetes capensis. Next base: position 3,810 of record VMDO01028925.1, read on the forward strand.
TTTTATTCCAATCTTAATTACTAATATTAACTCTGAGATTGTACATTACATACACACACATGCACGCACATGCATATACCAATGGTATGTTATAGGATATTAACAAAAGGGTTAAAGAAGATGTAGAGTTCAAAGAAGTCTTATTGAAGACAATAGCAAAGAGTTGATATAGATGCAGATTCACTGCAACTAGTTAGGCAAGATTAATGAATCCAGTCAAAGAGCTTATTAAAGGCACAGAGCTCTGTCTCAATGAATGGCAATTTGAGTGGGCAGTATCAAGTAAAGTATTGTGCTGAGATGAAATCCCAGGTACAGAGTCAAGAATTTGTCACTGGTTGATCCCATGTCCCATTCACCAGAAGATCTGATGACAGGTCAGTGGATGTTGTCATATCTGAGTCTTAAGTATGCCTCATATATGATCCCAGTTGGGGAGGTTGGATCATTCATTGGTTTGGGGCATTTGGTGAATTTATACTGTAGTTTTTCTGATACAGTTTTGATGGGCTCATGTGTCCATTAGCTCAGTTGTTAAAGGGCTTGCTCTGTATGCTCTGAGGCCCTGTGATCCTTAGCACCACAAAAATGGGAGAAGGATCTGGCAGCCCATTCCTGATATAATCCTGAAACATTCAGCCACTGGAAACCCTGTGACTAACAGAGAAGCACTGACATAGTGCCAGGCATGGCACAGTGTTGGGTAGTATTTCCTTCTGTTGTACATAGGATTACTATGAGTTGGACTCCATTTGACAGCACCTAACAACAACTACATAGGTGGTAATATTTTATTTGCATAAATACATTATTTATCAGTCTGTGCCTCATGATATGTGCTGGACAGATGGTGGTTGTTTACTTGCACAAATAAGATGCAGAATCATTCTGTCTCAGCACTCACACTCAAAATGGAGCAAATGTCTATTTTGTAAAATGGAGTCACTCAGGGCAAGGTATAGCCTGAAAGCTATTTTATATAATCTAGAGTAACAGGGACATCCTGATCTCCACAATTATGTGCCTTAAATCTTGGCTGGAGGTGGGGTTGGGTCAGAACTCTTCCAAGGACTGGATATAAGCTCAGGGTTTCTGACTATGTTATTATCAAGCTAGCTTTTTGTTGGATAGTTATGCCTTCTTCCCATCTCATGAAAAAAGGCACTGAAGAGAAGACTTTTCTTTTTCTATCTTTTTAAAAATGCTGATAAACCACAAAAACATTTGTCATGCTCTGGTTTCTTTGTTTAAATGTTTCTATTGGCTTCCTCATATTACTTTGGGTTTAGGATAAGGGTTCTAATCAAAGACTCCAAAATATAGCCTGACTCTAAGGAGAAAGAATTTTCCCCATGTGATATAGATGGAAGGTGAGCACTGGAAGTCATCCACAGGACTCTGTCCCATGAGGTCATTCAGGGAAGCAGGTCCCTCCATCTGGGGTCCACCATGACCTAGGATGATATTCTGGTCAAATCTGGGTTGATATCCTGTCTGAGTTCCAGCACAAGGGAAGACGAGTAAAGTCTTTTCTCTCATGTCTGTGTCCCTAAGGAGATAACCTAGAAGCTGCATGTTTTACTTCTGTTCATTTCCCATTGGTCTGAACTTAGGCACGAGATCACCACTAGTCAAAAGGAAATAAGGGAAGTGTAGTTGATAAATGAACCCTGGGTATAGATAGAGCTCAAGGAGCTCTAATTTATAAATAAAGGGAGATTGGATACCAAGAAATAGAAATTTCAGCCACACTCTCTGAGACAGAAGTTGAAAGAGAATAATAGCTACATAATGGAAGAACAGAATGTCCCCCACTGTTTTTTGTCCTCATGTAAGAGGTGTTGTCCCAACTTTGAGTTTTTAGTAACTCTCCCTGTCATCCTTCTTCTGTGGCCGCTTTAGCATTCTCAACTTTATCCTGACTGGTGTTCCTGCCTATACTCGTCTCCCTCAAATATACTGTGAATTCAGAAGCCAGTGAGTGGGACCTTTACCAAATGTAAACTAGGCAACATCAGTTTTCTACTGATAATTTACCAGTGACTTCTCTTGGTGACCAGAATCAAATCAAAACTCTTCTGTAGCCTGAAGGCTGCCCTGTTGGGTTCCTCTTCCTTCTTTTTCTTTTCTCCCAGTCTTTTGTTTTTGTTCCTTTTAAAATACTCAGCTTGTTCTTATCTCAGTCTTTCCTTCTCGCTGTTTCTTCAACTCAAGGTGCTATCTTAATATAGCCTCTTAATATACAGGTCTCAACCCATACGTGACCTCCTCAGCGAGGCCTTCCCTGACCTCGTGAGCTAAGGAAGCCATGCCCTCCCAGATACCATCTGTAACATTAGTAACAAGATTTCCCACCCAACACATATCATGATCATATTACTTTTGTTTTACATTTTGATAGTATATAAGCTCCTGGAGACAGATATTGCCTTGTTCACTATATGCAGAGCTCCTATCCTAGCAGGCAGCTATAAGCACATAATTGGCACTCCATGAGTATCTATTATCTGAAAAGCTTGATCTTTATGAAACAGTAAAACGATTTAGTAGCTATTAGCACAGGGTCTTATACACAGTAGGCATTCAATAAATATTTATTGAATAAGTAGAACTAATTAGAGGGTCAAAGAATGCCATTTGAAAAGTTCTTTTTTTTTTCTTTTTTCTTTTCTTTTCTTTTTGTTTTGTTTTGTTTTGTTTTGTTCTATAGACAGGGTCTCATCACACAGGCCAGGCTGGCCTTGAACTTGTGATCCTCCTGCCTCAGCCTCATGAGTGCTGGGATTAGAGATGGGTACCACTATACCTGGGCTGAGAAATTTATACACAAACACTTTATGCTTAATTAAAACTTTTTCCAAATATTAAAGAAGTACAGAAACTTTGTAAAAATTACAGGTTAGTGCAAAGAAAAGTCCCACCACTGAAAGAAAGCCATTGTTAACATCTTGGTAAGCAATCACAGACTTTTTGCCTATATGTACATACACAATTTTTTAAAATTGGTATCATCATATATGCAGTTTAGACACAAAACTTGCCAAGTACACTTGCCAAGAGATAATGCTTATTTTAACATATGAAGATGAGCATTAAAATAAATTAGGCAGTGTGCTTTACTTACTTATTCTAAGTGGTGATTACAGAAAGCACAGAATAAGGTTTGCATATACATATCTATCAGCAGCTGTAACTATGCCCCATGCCAGGGACCCTCTATAGAACAGGGGAAGGATGAATTCTCTAGAAAAGTTTGTTAAGCCTGAGATGCTTTTTGCTTTTATTTAGATCTCCTTCTTTTCCACAGAAAAACACTGACTGCTTTTATTTTCATATGTTCTAGCAAAATATGATGAATATTATTGGAAGGAAACTATCAAGACATGCATTTTTACCTTTACTGTAAGCCTACATACAATTCAAATTCCCGTGATGGAATTGTGTGGTTATGGCAATGCAATCAAAATGTTAGAGGTGCTGCTGTCTTCCTGGGAGGTGAGAAAAAACAACTATATTTAGAAATCTGGTATAAAAATGTATATGAATATACAAATGACATTTATAGATCCCAATATACCCATGAATATATATATAGTTGGCATCAAGTCACTAAGCATAAAAATGTGGGTGTTTAAAACTTTTTTTTAAAGGCATTATTTGCATTAAAATTATTTTTTAATTTCAAAAATAGCTTGTCCAAGGAGTCAGGAATTTGTACTAAGAAATAAAGGAAAAAGAATCACTGAGGGAAAAATCTGCACGTGAATAGCAGTGTTTCTGGCCTTTATAGACATGGAAGACTTACTTTGGGTTTCCACTTCCACTTTTGCTGAGTTCCTTGGGTGAGTTTGATCAAGTCACTTCCCTCCCCAAGTCTTCATTTCTTCATCACTAAGATAAAGCAAGAGAGCAAGAGCGAGAGCGAGAGCGAGAGCGAGAGCGAGAGAGAGAGAGAGAGAGAGAGACCCCCAGCAACAGTGTATCACGTAGCCCACCTAAGCAATATTGCATTCTATGATTCTTACTGTTTAAAAATATATTGTGTCACTTTGTACAGGTTAATTAGGTCATTGCTATTTTTTTCTCTTGCATTTTGTTTGTGTGGAAGATGTTGGTATGTAGTTCTACTAAGTGGTTCTTTATCTGTTTAAAATTTCTTGTTTGGTATCTTCCAAAAGAACTGACTTTTCTAGTTCTAACAGTTGTACTATATTTTGAAAGCCTCTGGTTCTGGTTAAAGTTTTAGTTGAGCCAAACCCTCGTCAAGTCAATTTACTGCATGTGGACACTGTTCACACAAGGGGTGATGGCCTGGCTGAAGGAGTCTGGGGCCATAAGCAGCCAACCCAGAGATCTGGCAGGTGGAGTTGGGGACTGGATGGGGAACAGAAACATGCTTTGTGGTTTTGAAGACAGAGAAGGTACTTGCCATAACTGATGGCTGATATGTAAAAATTAAGTTATGTTGAAGTCCCTGGTGCTTGGGAAAGATACAGACTCTATTCTCCCCAAAACAATTTTCTTGAAAAAAAAAATGTTTTCTGAAGTTTATGTGCTGTTCAGAATGGGGACTAAGAGAATAAGAAGGAAAAAAAAAAAAAAAGCCATGCATGATGGTGCACACCTGTAATCTCAGCTCTCAGGAGGCTGAGAGTGGAAGATCACAAGTTTGAGGCCAGCCTGGGCTACATAGCAAAACCTTGTCTCAAAAAACCAGAAGCTGGAGATGCAGCTCAGTGGAAGAGTGCCTGCCTAGCATGTGTAAAGCCCTGAGGTCAATCCTTAGCACAAACAAACAAAAAACAAACAGCAGAGCAGGATGGAATAGAGAATGTCCATGTAACAGCCATTGTCAAAATACTTTCAAGGCCACAGAAAACACCCAGGGAGCATCTACTACAGTTGTTGTTAGGTGCTGGAATTAGGCACAGCCTCATTGTTGTTAGGTCCAGGAATTCTAGGCACAGCCACATTTTGGAAAACCTTACAATAAAATAAACAATCCTTCTGAGTATTTACCATAAGGCTTCCTTTAGAACTTTTACTTAAGAAAGCTGAGATTTAGCTCAGTTGGTACAGTGCCATGCTGCACTCTCTGAGGACTTAGGTTTAATCCCCAGCAACACAAAAAGGGAGAAGGACATGGCAATCCACTCCCAAAGCAATCCTGAAACAATCAGACATTGAAAACTCTGTGAGGGTCTCTATGAGTTGGACCTGACTTGACAGCACCTAACAACAACAGCAATTTAAGAAGGACTGGGGCAAAGAATAAAACTATCCTCTGATCTTTTCTTGCATGTCTAATTTGAAAACTGAATTTCTTTACTGGAAATGCTGATCTGCAAGGCCATCAGCTTATGTGGGTTTCAAAGGACTATTGGAGTTCAATTATCAAAATATATTTTTTTTGTTTGTGTGCCCATACCACCCCACCGTATTGATACCTGTAGCCAGTGTTTTTTGATCTCTGAATTATTAATATTTGTGGCCAGATTATTCTTTTTTGTGGGCCATCTCATGCATTATAAGATGTTTAGCAGCACTTTTGACCCCAGTTCCACTCTATCCACTAGATGTCAATAGCACCTTCCCTCTCCCCTCACCCTTACCTTCCATGTAACAACCGAAAACCCATGTCTCCTGGGGGCAAAATCACCCTCTGTTGAAGTCACTGCTTTAGGCTGAGATGAGTACCTCTAGTGAGAGGTAAGAGAAGACTCAGGGAGAGGGGGAAGAAACTAAGGCTTTCTCTCCAACTCAGATATTTATTCTTTTTATGGAAGTTATTCAAAGATGCATGCAATAGTTTTTAGGAAACTGATCTTATTCCAAGGCAAGCCAATATTACATGTATTATTTTAAACTGTAATTTATAACTGCTTTTCTATAGAATGTCTTAATGGATTCAAGCCTCTACCTTGAAGACTGCTAGAGATCCACTTACTGTTTTCATAATGGTGGCACTGCAGCCTTCCACTTGGAATCGCATCAGGTGGTGTTTTGCTTTCTTCTCCCAAACTTTACAAACCACTTTGCACTGTTGAAAATATGTTTTAAAGAATAAATTATAGTTTACTGTAATCTTAAAAGACCTACTTTGTCTACTAGTTAGTAGAGTAACTATTTTTAATTGGAATGAACAGTTACTGTTTTAGCCAGCTGTTGTTGCTGTAGCAGAAAAATCAACCCAAACAAACTTGTAGGGGAAGAGCTTGTTGGAAGCTTACAGTTAGAGAGAGAAACAGTCCATAATGGTGGTAGGACAGGCGTGGTGGAGGTGGTGGCCAAGCCTGTGGTAGATGGCCTCATGGCATGACAGATCAGGGACAGAGGGCCCAGGTCTGCAGGTCCAGGATAAAAACTGCCAAAGGCCTGCCCCCAGGGAGCTACTACCGCCAAGCTACACCCACCTCCCAAAGTTCCGCAACCTCCTGGGATAGCGCCACCAACAGGTGACCCAGCATTAAAGCACATGATCTTTGGGGGACACTTTATATTCAAACCATGACAATTACTTAGATCCATTTTACCATATGGCCACATAGGCTTAAAACATTTTACTACATAAAAAATTGCAGTTTGCATTCAAACCTGACCTTACCAAATAACCTTGTGACCAAGCCTCATATTTTAAGAGTGACTAGAAATTAATGTACTTTAATCAGAAGCTTATGGAAGCATCCTTATTTGGGGTTTCCATCTTGACTTGTATTTTCCTCTCAAATAATAGAAAACAATACAAATGGTGAGTGTTGTTTAGTTTTTAGAAGTGCTCTAGATCCTTTCCTACAATTTATCTGAACCAACAATTATTGAACACCAACTGCAAGCTAGAATTTGGACCAATTTTAAACATTCTTAAATTTTAATATTAAAATCAGATGTTTTTCAAAATCATGCTGTAATTCATCTTTTTTCCATTATTTTGGTATTGGTGAAGATTACTGCAAGAGTTATTGGTTTTCCCATTTATATATGCAGAACAGAAATCACAAAACACAAAGGGATGCTACAAAAGGTGGTCTGGAGTTTTTAAAGCCAAATAGCCAGCTTATATTATTCAAATATGTGGGTGAGAATTCTCTTTCCTATCACTTTACCATTTGGCATTAAGTAGGAAAAAAACAATACTAAGGCTAACATTTTGTTTTGACCTGAATAGGTGTCAGGCCTAAAAGGACATCACAAATAAACTCATGAAATGTCTGTAATTTCTGATGAGATCTGGACAAAACATATTCTTTCTAGCCCACAAATTGTTCACCATATTTTTTTCTGTATTTGCTATTGATTTGTTAGCCTGCCGCGGTAACCCTGTGGCATCCGATCCCGTCTCAAAAGCTAAGCAGGGTCGGGCCTGATTAGTACCTGGATGGGAGACCGCCTGGGAACACCAGAAGCTGTAGGCTTGGGAGAAGGACCTGGCAACCCCCTCCCAAAAATCAATCTGCCATTGAAAACCCTATGAACAGCAGAGAAGCACTGACAATAGTGTTTCCCCTGTTATACAGAGGGTCGCTATGAGTCGGATGCCGACTCACGGCACCTAACAACAACAACAACATTGATTTGTTAGTAACATGTCAAGTATCAATCAGTAGTAATAATGTTAACATTGCCCATGCATTTCGAACTTTCCTAATTTTAACTTTAATTCTTACTTGCTTCTAGATTCTTTGTCTTTTATATCAGGTATTGGGCCTCTAATCTAGTATTGATTTACTTGGCTGTGTGTTATGTAAAATTATCCAGATTTCATCCTTCAGAGACTATGCTAGAAGCTTCCCAAGAGTAGGTGACTGCGACCTATAGCAAGCATGACAAAGATGGCACACGTCCCTCAGGTTATACTCACTGACCTCCTCGTGGTGCCCCATTCTCAGCCTCCTGATTGTGCTCTCTCTCCCCAGTCACCTGGGAGAACTGCCTTTCACAAGAGTGAGACCTAATGGCTTCATCCTGCACTGACATAGTTTGCAGCAGCACCATGGTTCCCACACTCTGTGGTGCAACATCCTGTCCACGAGGTACAAAGCACCTTGTGCCTGCGACAATTACTTTCCGAAGGTTTCTTATCTTAGGTGTTTATGTCACAGAAAACAACACATTTGCCAATTTTGTTATTGTTAGGTGTCATAGAGTCAGGTGTGACTCATAGTGACCCTATGTACAACATATAAAACACTCCCCAACTCTGAGCCATGCCTAGTATTATGTCACGGCTTCTCTGCTGTTCATAGGGATTTCAATGGCTAGTTGTTTCTGGAGTGGGCCGCCAGGTCCTTCTCCCAAGCCTACAGCACCTGGTGTTCCCAGGCGGTCTCCCATCCAAGGACTAATCAGTCCTGACCCTGCTTAGCTTCCAAGATCAGATGGGATCGGATGTCAGGGTGGTATGGTTGAAGGCCTGCCAACTTTAAGTGTTAAAAACACTGTCTCCTCTTCCTCTCCTTTTATTTTTCTATTGTTTCCAATTCTTGTTTCTTGGTTATTTGCTCTTCAAGAGGAGGAAGAAATAGGTTAAAAATCAACTAGAAAATATTGGAGAAAAGGACTCACTACAGCAGGGTGCAAGGGGAGGGTGATCAGCATTACACTTGGACCAAAGGTGATTCTGCCAGAGTAAAGGAATGTGTGGCAGCAATCATGGCCCCAACAAAAGGGCAAGGCTTTAGCAAGGGGCTCCCTAGCTCTGGAGACCAGCATGCCCACTCTCATACCACTCACACAACTCTGGGCTTCCTGTAAAAGGTTCTCTGAAAGTTGAGGAAGTACAAGTAATTGTTAGGAGTGGAGCTGTCTCCCCTCAAAGGTCAGGTTGAAATGTTGACCTCTGGTACCTCAGAATGTTTCCTTATTTAGAAACAGAGTCGATATAAGTGTAATTAGTTAAGATGAGGTCACACTGGAGTAGGGTGGGCCTGTAATCCAATGTGACAGATGTCTTTATAGAAAGAGGAAATTTAGAGACAGTCACATGTACAGAGAGAACACCATGAGAAGACTGAAGTTCTGCTGCCACAAGCCAAGGAACCACCAGAAGCCAAGAAAGAGGCTTGGAAATGACACTTCCCCAGTGCTTTCAAGGGAGTATGGCTCTGCCTTGACCTTGGACTTCTAGTATCCAGAATCATGAGACAATAGACTTCTGTTGTTTGTGGTTTGTTGTGGTAGCCCCAGCTAACTGACACAGCATTGTGGCCTGCTGTGGTTCTGACTAGCCTTCCTGAAAGGGCGCTGGTTTGCTACACATTCCTAGCCAAACACCCAGAAGGAAACTTAGGTGTATTGATTAGAGACATATATACTTATAAGGACAATAATAAAACACACTGCAACAGTTTCTGAGCAATTCCACGGCAATAAAAATGATTGAAACTACCTAATATGGTACTTAACAAAAGTGGTAATAACCTTGGTCAGTGCTGGGCTTCTTCAATGTCAAAGGATCTACATTTCCAAATAAAAGAGCAATCCCAATTGCAGAGCTCTCCAGGGCACCTCCAACTATAATTTAGTTCAGCCAACACTTATTAATCTGACCACATACAAAAAATACTTTTGAGTGTAGAACTCTGGGCCTCACACATACTTTGCAAGTGTTCTACCAGCGGGCTGCACCCTCAGCCCATTTTTAAAAATAATAATAATAATAATAATTATTATTATTATTATTATTATTATTATTTTGAGACCGGGTCTTGCTAAACTGCATGGGCTGCCTCTGGTGTCAAACTCATAATCCTGTCTCAGCCTCCAAAATTCCTGAGATTAGAGGCATGTGCATTGCACTCAACCCAAGTGCAAAGAATTCTAAACAGTGATCGTAGAAAAAAGCATCGGACCTTATCCCTGTCATTACATAGCTTGTTACAGAGTAAAACTAATAAAGAAGGCAGGATTCTGGGAGAATCTTCCATTCATTAATTTATAAGAGATTCCATCCATGTACACTCAGCACAGCCCAAGACCCTTTTAGTTTCAGGTGATGGAAATGCAACTTAAGCTGGCTAAAATAAACACGCAAAACATCTGGAGAATTCAAAATATTAAATAGTGAAATGTTAGGGCATTAGTTGGAGCTCTCCAGAGAAACAAAATCAATACAGAAGAGACAGGGAGAGAAGAGAGGAGAGGAGATTTATTTTAAGGAATTGGCTTCCATGATTGTGGGACAATTTGTAGGACAGGATGGCAATTCAGGTAAGAATTGATGTTCCAGTCTTGAGTCCAAATTCTACAAGGAAGTGGGCTGGAAACTCAGGCAGAGTTTCTATATTGCAGTCTGGAGAATTCTTTCTTCTTTGGGAAACCTCAATCTTTTGTATGTAAGGCCTTCAACTGGTTGGATGAGGCCTATCCCCATTGTGGGGAGTACTCTGCTTTACCCCAAATCTAGTAATGTAAATGTTAATCATGTCTAAAACAAAAACAAAACTAACAGAAAACAAAAGGGCCTCACAGCAACATCTAGATGGGTGTTTGACCAAACAACTAGGCACTAGAGTCTATTCAAAGTAACATACAGAATTTACCATGATGGGTAGAATCCTGGAAGTACCCTTCAGTCACCAGGAATATACCATTCTCCATCTTTCTATTCTCTTTCTTCCTTCATAAAGACTTTGACTGATCCGTAATCCAGACAGGCCTGTGCCTGAACCAATCACTGAAGCCAAGGGAAGGCAGTTCTCTGGCTGGGGCAGAGAATGGGTAGGGAGCTGTTGTATTACAGAAGGATGTGGGGATGCAAACCCAAGGGCTGTTTGTAGAAGGATCCTGCTAACCATAAAGGAGGGATAAAAGAGTGCATTTTATAGGAAACAAAACAAATTTATGCAAAAGCAGTTCTTGCATACTTAAAAGTTGGAAGGAAAAGGGAGTAGGAAAATGCCATGGACGTGAAGAAACAAAGGCTCTTGCTGGAACATCCTGTATACTCCTGCCGCTGGAGGTGGCAAGGACATCAGCGATCACCAGAGACCATATGTAACTGACGGGTTTATAGCCATTAGCTTGACTTACACCACCTTTGGATCTCGTGAAATTTTCCTTGGAGGAAAATTTAATTTTTCTCGTTGATTTAAAGTCAGTAATTACCGTTCGTCTGAGTACAGAAATGCTCTTAATTATAAATGCATGACATTTAAAATTATTTAAATGTAAATATTTTTATACCAAGGGGTGTGGAATGTGGGGTGTGGGATGTAGGGATAGAAGCAATGAATTTTTTTCCTGTGCAAAAACTCTGCTGGAAAAATATTTTTCCTTAGTCATCGTTCTGAAAATCATCCCTCTCGGGGATGCTTGTTATTTAAAATTCAGAGGAATTGGCATTTGGAGATTTTTGAATAATTCAGCTGGATTTGTTTCAGTGATTACATAATGTCTGCAAACAGGTCAAGACCCCAGTCATGTGGGGGAATTAATAAATATACTTGCTTATGTGGCCATCCTTGATCTTCCTCCTCTACCCTCGTCTTCTGCGTGCACCCCACAGCCACCTCTACTTCTCCCCACACTGGAACACCCTGAGAGCAGGGCCTGCATTTTATTCATTTTATTCATTTTACTCCCTGGTGTGATGCCCAGTATCTTGCATCCAGTGCACCAGTGTGTGTTGAATTGTACTAAGTGCTGTTTCCTGGGGAGTCTGGCATTTCAAAAGGTAGAAGCTGCTGGGATAGTTCTGAAATTCTCAGAGAACAACGTTCCTTCGGAGCAAAATCAACAACACTTAGAACAGCTTCGCAAATTTCTGGATGCTCAGCTGCCATTGCTGGCAGCTGTGTGCAACAAACATCTTACATGCAACTAATGTAAGATTTTCTTACATGCAGTAATGTTTGTCAAATACTGGAAAACAATTAGAGGCCAAATCTGAAGGGTGGTTTCAGTGTCCTTACTCCTGGACAGTCTTTCTTTCTTTCTTTTCCTCTCTCTCTCTCTCTCTCTCTCTCCCCCCCTTTCTTTCTCTACTTCCTTTCCTTTTCTTTCTTTCTTCCTTCCTTTCTTTTTCTTTCTTTCTTTTCTTCCTTTCTTTCTTTCTTCCTTCTTTTTCTTTAAATTAAAAAAAAACACTTCCCTTTTAAATCTATTCCTCTGTTTTCAATGTTCAAATCTCCCTTACCCTTTCCATTCTTTTCTGTTATCCAAGCAGGAAAGGATCTCATTTTAATCATTTTTTGGAATTAATGAGTTTCATTTCCTTTTTGCTCTATTATAAAATGATGAATGTGTCACAACTTCAAGGAAATCCAGATATGAAGAGGCAGACAGGGATGGTCCTTCTGTCCATCTGTAGGTGCCTCCTTCCTCCCCTTTATTCTTTCTCTAAGAGCATAGATAGCATTACGCTGAAAACAAAACCATTACATTAATCCTTTGAGGGTGACCAGATGGGATCAAATGGGAAAGGTGTGTGGCCTTTCTCCTATCCTAAACACCTACTTCTGGGACAAGAAGATCCCTTTCTCCAAGAATAGTAATTCCATTTTGCATTAATCCAGGTAGTATAGGCAAATAGTCTTTTCCCTTGCCTCTTTTTGTCTTTTGAACACAGGTCACTCCCCTTCCTCAACTTTTTTTATTGTTCAGTACTTGGGGGTTGAACCTAGGTCCTTGCATACGCTAGGCAAGCACTCTTCCTCTGAGTCACACCCCCAGCCCCTTTCTCATTTTTTATCTTGAGACAGGATGTAATCTACATAGGCTGCCTCTGGCTTCGAACCTGTGAGTAATTTCTTATTAAAGAAATCTATTTGTTCAACTAATGTCTATTGACAACTTTCTTGGTCCTGGCTTCCTACCTTGTACTGGGAACATGGGGAGCTGGGGGAAAGAAAACTCCACGCTAGTATGAGGAAGTGTGTATATGCATGAAGTGCACAGTACGGGGGTTGCCATGTGAAGTGTTTCCAGAGTTCAGAGCAGAGGCACCTGGTACAGCCCGTGATGGGTGCTAAGGAAAAGGTTCTAAAGGAGTCTGCTAGGTCTGGTATCAGGCAGAGGATGGGAATCTTGTTAGAGAAACATGAACAAGAGGCAGCAGTCAGGCAGGGTATGACAGGAGAGAATAAGTCACAAGTCATTTGGTTCAGCAGTAGCTTGGCTGTGTGTAGGAGGAAGGAGGTGGAAAAATGAGGCTCCAAAGATAAGCAGGTGGCCAAATTCTCAGGTGGGTGGGGAAGGTATGAACTACATTCTTCTAGCCTAGTAAATCTCAACTGTGTTTGCATATTGGTATCACTAGAGAGCTTTTGAAAGTACCAAGGCCCCTAGACAATCACATATGAATCGCTATGTGATTGATTGCAAAATTGCAAAATAGAAAAAAAAAAAAAAAGCTTCCAAAGTGATTCTAATACATAGCCAAGACTGATCACTGCTATAATTTAACCTCTGAAATTGCACTAACCCAGATTTTGCTATGAAGGCGTTTAATATAATCATGGGCCTTTAGAATTGGGGGGAAATTGAAAGCACATCTGAATTTACTCTTACGTTTTTAAAATTAATCAATCAGCTTTTATTGTGGTAAAATATACAGAGCATAAAAACTACCATCTTAACTACTTTTCAGTATACAGCTCTCAGGTTGTCATGTGACTGAGCAGCTGTAAGTCAGAGGTCCCTGAAACTCCCTCTTTAGGTTCAATTATTTGCTAGAATGGCTCACCCAACACAAGGAAACACTTGTTTATAAGGTTAGCAGATAAACCCTTACTTTCACTAGTTTATTATACAGTGTATTATAAGAGATACCAATGGACAGCATTTGGAAGAGGTGACTAGAGCCAGGTGTGGAGACGGGCACAGAGTGTCCACTCCTTCCTGGGTGCTGCCCTCCCAGTATGCCCATTTGTTCAGTAACCTGGAAACGCTCCAAACCATCCTTTTGGGGTTTTATGGAGCTTCATTCCATAGGCATGATTGATTAGATCACTGGTCATTAATGATTAACTCAACCTTCAGCCCCAATCTTCTTTTCATCCCTCCACAGAGGAAAAGGGCTGGAGAAGAAAGTTCCAACCCTCAAATCACAAGATTGGTTCTGCTGGCATCCAACCTCCATACAGAGTCTATCCAAGAGCTCCTAGCCATTAGTCAGCTTATTAGCAAGCAAAAAGACACTATTGCTTTGGAAATTCCAAGGTTTTTTTTTGTTTGGTTTTTTTTTTTTTTTTTTTTTTTTGGTACTGGGGGTTGAACCCACGGCCTTGCGCCTGCATGCTTTGCAAGTGCTGGACCACTGAGCTGTGCCCCCAGCCTTTTTTTTTTTTTTTTTTTTTTTACTTTTTGAGACAGGGTCTCGCTACCTCTGGTCTCAAACTTGCAGGGGGAGATGGCAGAGACCCAATGTATATTCCTTATTAAAACGTCATATCCCCTCTTGCTTGCTTTGGTCTTCTGAAGCTGGGGTGCTAATGGTACATTAATATAATTTAGAAAGGAATCTAAGGTCTTTAGGAACCCCAACCTATTCTACCTAGGCCTACTTCCCTACTTTCTTCTCGGCTATCCATTTGCCACCCATGATCTTTCTCTTCCCCAACTACAGCATTGAAATGTTATCATGGCCCGTCTATCGAAATCTGCAATTTTATTTCATTTTCCAGAGTTCCTGCCACCTTTTTTCCTCCCCTTTATTGATAAAAGTTGGTGGAGTACAGAGTAATATGGCATTTGCTATTTCCACTATACAACTATTACATTGCTTTTGGTTATATTTTCATCAGCTTACAAAGTTTATTGAAACCCTTTGATTCATATGTAGTAAAACTCATAGGGAATTATGTGTTATATTCCCCTGTTTTTTTGTGTATTCATAAAGTTGCATCATTTACACTGAGATTATCCTCTCCCCCTTTATCCCTTTACATTATTTCCCTTCCCCTTCCTAACTTCCTCAACCTTTGCCTCCCCCCTCAGTCCTCTCTCCTCTTCTTTCTACTCTGCTTATGTTTTCCCTTCTGACCTAAGTCTGATTATTCATTTTGATATATCTATGTATGGATAAGCCTACAGCCGTAGCACTGTGGCTTCTGATCCTGTCAGATTTCAGAAGCTAAGCAGGGTTGAGCCTGGTTAGTACTTGGATGGGAGACCACCTGGGGACCCAGGTGCTGTAGACTTGGGAGACAGACCAGCAACCCACTCCCAAAAATCAATCCGACATCGAAAACCTTATGAACAGCAGAGAAGCACTGACAATAGTGTTTCGCCTGTTGTAGGCAGGGTCACTATAAGTAGGATACCTACTCGACGGGCACCTAAAAACAACAATGTATGTGTAGGTTTTTCTTCCTTTAAGATTCAGCTTTCACATATAAATGAAGAACTTATGGTATTTCTCTTTTTGAGCCTGTGTTTGTTTGCTTGAGATGATATTCTCCAGTTCCATCCATTTTCTTGCAAATGACATTATTTCATTCTTATTACAGAGTAATATTGCATTGTGTATATGTACCACAATTTTTTATCCATTCTTCTGCTGATGGACATCTTGGTTCCTTCCATATCCTTGCTACTTTGAAGAGTGCTGCATTAAATATGGAGATACAGGTGTCTCTGTGGAATGACTGGTCTCCCTTTGGGTATATTCCCAGGAATGGAATAGCTGGGTCCTATGGCAGTTCTGGGCTGGGATTTAGCTCAGTTGGTAGAGCGCTGCTCTGCAGTCTCTGAGATCCCGAGTTCGATTCCCAGCACCGCAAAAATGGGAGAAGGATGTGGCAACCCACTCCCAAGGCAATCCCAAAACAATCAGCCACTGAAAACCCTATGAGGGTCGCTATGATTCGGACTCGACTAGACGGCACCTAACAACAACAACAACAATGGCAGTTCTATTCTTAGTTTTCTGAGGTATCTCTACATTAATTTCCAAAATGGTTGAACTAATTTACAATCCTACCAGCAATGTAAAAGAGTTCCTTTTTCTCTGCATCCTCACCAGCATTTGTTATTAATTGTTTTGTTGAATTTGGCCCTTCTTACTGGATTTATATGAAATCTCAATGTTGCTTTGATTTGCATTTCCTTAATGGCTAGGAATATTGAGCATTTTTTATGTGTTTCTTAGCCCTGTGAACTTCTTCATTTGAGAACCATCTGTTCATTTCATTTGCCCACTTATATATTGGGCTTTTGTTTTCTTAGGATTTGCTTTCTTAAGTTCTTTGTATATTCTAGAAATTGGTCCTCCGTGAGACATGTAGGATGCAAAAATTTCCCCCATTCAGTGGTATCTTCCTTAACTCTGTTGATTATTTCCTTTGCTGTACAGAAGCTTTTTAATTTCATGTAATGCCATTTGTCAATGCAGTCTTTTATGTTTCCATCTGAATTTTAAGATTTTTTTTCTATTTCTGCAAAGTCTGTCATTGGAATTTCAATGGGGATTGCATTAAACCTGTAAATTGCTTTTGGTAATATAGTCATTTTTACAATGTTGATTCTCCCAATCCATTAGCAGGAGAGGTCCTTCCATCTTCTAGTATCCTCTGCGATTTCTTTCCTTGAGGTTTTGACATTTTCCTAGTAGAGATCTTTAGGGTCTTTGGTTAAATTGATTACTAAATATTTAGGTTTTGGTGGGTTATTGTGAAAGGGATTTTTTGCCTTAATTTCCTTTTCTCCTATTCTCTACTGGTATAAAGGAAGGCTACTGATTTTTTAGTGTTAATTTTGTATCCTGCTACTTTGTTGATGGAGTTAACTAGCTCTAAGAGTTTTCTAGAGGAATTTTTGGGGTACTTTAGGTAAAGGGTCATGTTGTCCACAAATAAGGATAATTTGAACTCTTCTTTCCCTATATATATATATCCCTTTGATTCCTTTCTCTTGCATTATTGCTCTGGTTAGGACTTCAATCACAATATTAAATAAGAAAGGAGAAAGTGGACATCTTTGTCTTGTTCCTGATCTTAGAGGGAATGTTTTCAATTTCTCCCTATTTAATATGATATTGGCTGTAGGTTTATCATAGATGGTCTTTATGATATTGGGGGTACTTCCCTATTATGCCTACCTTCTCCAGGACTTTTATTATGAAAGGATGGTGCACTTTGTCAAAAACCTCCTCAACATCTATTGATGTGATCATGTGATTTCGATCAGCAAGTCTCAAATTCATGGAGACTAAGTAATACATTGCTGAATGATCAATGAGTCATTGAAGAAATCAGAGTGGAAATTTAAAAATTTCTTCAACTAAACAAGGATGAGGAGACATCCTACCAAAATTTATAGGGTATAGCAATGGTAGTTCTAAGAGGGAACTTAGAACTGATGAAGGTGATGAGCACCTTCATCAATAAGCTAGGGAAGGACCAATTAAATAACTTTAATGGCACATGTTAAGGCACTAGAAGACCAACAAGAAGCCAACCCCAAAAGGAGTCCTCAGACAGAAATTATTGAGATCAAGGCAGAGATTGACCAATTAAAAGCTAAAAAGATAATTCAAAGAATTAATGAGGCTAAGAGTTGGTTCTTCTAAAAGATTAATAAAATAGACACCCCCCCTCAGCCAATCTCATCAAAAGAAAGAAAGGCCCAAATTGAAAAAATTAGAGGTGTGAAGTTGGTCATGACCACAGATACTAATGAAATCCAGAAGATCATCAGGGAATACTTTGAAAAATTGTACTCCTCCAAAAACAAAATTACAAAAGAAATGGATAACTTCCTTAATACAGATGAATTACTAAAATTGAGCCTAGAGGACGTTAGCAACTTGCACATACCTATTACATTCATGAAAATAGAGACAGTAATAAAAAAAATCTCCCAACAAAGAAAAGCCTGGGTCCTGATGGGTTCATAGCAGAATTTTATCAACCCTTCAAAGAAGAATTAATACCTATTCTCCTTAAACTATTTCATAAAATAGAAAACGAAGGGACACTTCCATACTCATTATACAAAGCCAGTATACTAAAACAGGGCAAAGACACTTCAAGGAAAGAACTATAGACCAATTTTCCTGATGAACATTGACACAAAAATCATCAATAAAATCCTGGTAAACCGAACTCAGCAACACATAAAAAAGATAATACACCATGACCATGCGGGCTTCATTCCACAGATGCAAGGTTGGTTCAGCATACAAAAATCAATCAGTGTAGTTCCTGCCACCTTAAGCCTTTCATTGCTCATTTTGCAATGAGCAGGAATAGGGCAGAAAGCAGCTGCTTAAATCCCCAAGTATGGGTGGATGGGGTGAGAGAACATTAGAGGGCTGTTGAGATAAAATACTTAGACACAGAAAACTCTAGTCCATAGGCATGGGCCCAGGTACTGAGGGGCAGATACTGAATCATGTACATGATAAAAAGGGTAAGAAAAAAGGGATAATGTTGCTATGGTTTGGGTGTGACTCACCCCCCAAAGGTTCATGTTTGGAGCTTGGTCTTCAGTATGATGATGGAGAGGTGGTGGGACCTTTAAGAGGTAGAGTCTAGTAGGAGAAGGTCATTGGGGAAATTTTCCTGGGAAGAGAGTACGGTAGCTTCCTTGAGACCCCTTGGTGAATTCTCTTGAGAGAATTGTTATAAAAATCACAAGCCTGGCCCCTCCCCTCCCTTTGGAGTCCTGGTTTATCTTATGACCTCTCACTCTCAGGCAGGATGCTGTTAGGATGCCATCTGCCATGAGGTGATGCAGCTGGGAGGACCTCACCAGAGCCTGTGCTGTGCTGTCTGTATTTTCAGCCTCCAAAACTTCAAGTTAAATAAAGCTCTCTTCTTTCTTTATAAGCACCTGGCTCAGGTATTATGTTGATGGAAAATAGACTAATACAGATGGTGAAATAGTACTTGGTATTACAGGTATAATGAACTGACCTTGGTTTTAGATGTTGAAGAAATGACAAAATGAAAAGAAAAAAATAGAGTAATATTTATTTCTAATTATTATGCAGCATGATTCAGTATGTAATAAAATGCATTAAAACTTAAATGGTTAAAGTTAAATTCTGCCTCAAGTTGTGTTTGATTAGAAAGGTAAACTCTTACATACCAAATACTAGGCTTCATAAGCTGTGACTCACATAGCACGGAGATCTGATCACAGTCTCACAACACTGGAGAAAATGCTCACTGTAATGTATTCTTTTTTGAATAGAAAGAAACTATACTTTCGGATCTGTGTTTTCTCTCCTTGGAGCTTAAAGATACAGAACACATGTATTGAGTTCCTAATCCTAAACCCCGAGACTGAGTGCTCATAAAAATTTCCTGCTAAAGGTCAGATCACATTAAAAGGGGGGGAGGGAAGATAAGAATGAGGTCAATATAAATGGACTAAAAATCGCATGTAATTGTTCTAACAAGATGGAAACAAAGACCACTACAGGAAAAGTTTCTATCTTAAACAGAAATGGAACCCAAGGACATATAGAAAAATACTATATAGTAAAAGATAGAGAAGACTTGGATGGG
>VMDO01028926.1:0-23354 GCA_007922755.1 Pedetes capensis
ATATGCAGAGAAGCATAAAATTAGTTCTTTATGTTAATTTGCACTTCCCTTCTTTATTGTTACATGGATTGGGTCAAATTACATTTGAACTTTGTCAGGATGATTTGTCTGTTCAGTATATTCAAGATAATACTGATTTCATAGTACTAAGAGTTGTTATTTGTTGTTAGGTGCCATCAAGTTGGATTCAGTTCATAGCAACCCTATGTACAACAGAATAAAACACTACCCAACATTGTGCCATGCACACAAACTTTTCATATCTGAGCCTTTTGTTGCAGACACTGTGTATCTTCTCATTTTGAGTCATGCCACATCAGCTACTGGAGGTCCCAGGGGCTTTACTCCATTCCCATCATTAAGGTCCACTCTGAAGTGAAAACTCTTTCCCAGTTGTCTTTGAATGCCTTCCAGCCTAGAGGGCTGATTTTTTGGCACTATATTTAACCGTGCATCTCTGCTACTCATAAAGTTTTCAATGGCTAATTACTTCAGGAATGGGCCCCTGTGTCTTTCTCCCTAACCTGCCTTAATCTGGAAGCTCACTTGAAACCTGTCCACCATAGGTGGTCCTGCTGGTATCTGAAATATTGCTGGCATAACTTTCAGCATCATAGCAACACACAATACTTGTCAGCTGACAAGTATGAAAAGCTGACAGATATGTGCAAAAATATTACAGTTAAGATTATAATAGCTTGGATATTAAGTATTTTTGTACATGGTAAAGATGTACAAGAAATCTTGCTTTTCTTTCTTTATATCATACATCATTGAATTTATGAGAATGTGGGGATTAATAATGCAATTAATTAGGATATGTATATTTATATGTACCTATGTATGTATATTTAAAAACCTGATTCTATGTGTGGGGGAAATTGATACTTCTATAAAATCTTTGGCATAGTATTTTGTTATATTCTTCATGTCACATTTAAGATAAATTTACTTGGGCTTCAGTCAAGAAATGGAATGGCTAGTAGAAGTAATAAATCATCATTACCATAAAAATTGTCAGAAAAATATCCATATCTTCTAAGGACCATAGGGCATGCCACCCAACTTACTGCCTCTAAAATGAGCTATGTGAGTGCAGAGTACAGTTCAAAGACCAGATTGCAAACACAAATGAACAGCCCTCCTATCATGAAACCAGCCTCTTCAGAACTGTAAAATTATTCATGAGAAAAATTTAAATCCATTTAGATATACTCCAAAAAGTTGATGTCATTTCAAGAAAGTTATAAGAAAAAGTCAAATAACTGCTACTTTCTACCCTTCTTTGTTTATTAAATATTTTTACATAGAGTGTCTGCATAAAATAACTGGATTTATACCAATTTATAAGACAATTCATTGTTCCAGCCCAGAAAACAAGATGATTAATGTGAATCTCTTAATGTATTCAAAGTGATGTGTCTACATGCAAAATATTCTTTCTCAATTCTGCATATAATATATGCTACAACACCTTGCCAAGAACAGAAATTGAATCCTAATAAAGAACAGACTTTATCAGAGTAATATAAGATAGCATAACTTTTCATCACAAGGACCTTCAGGAAGCACAAATTTTAGGAAATATTGTTTATTTTTCTACATTCAAACATATGTCACAAAAGCTTGTGGAAAAGTGTATTATCTTTTTATTAAGTATAATTTCCAGAACTGAAGTACAATATTCTTCAGAGACTTTATGAATATTTGTGTTCTTTTCTTACACTCTGTATAACTTCAATAAAATGTTTTAAAGACCTCTAAATGAGGAGAGAAATAAAGACAAACTTAATGGTCACTACCAAACACAAAAAAAGAAGTTTTAATTCATATTAATGTACATTTTAATTTCTTCATGGAACTAAAGTGAAAATGAACAATTATAAGAAACTTTATGCATAAGTTTTCTTGTGGTCCAAATCTCAATAATACATTAAGTACATAAATTATACATAGAATTTTCATCAAATGATGAACACTTTCTCTCATACTAAAGAACTAAGAGAATATTTGTGTTAAAAATTAAATGTTCAGCATTGGAAACAATGCTTCTTTACTAGATTCTTTTGAAAATGTAATGCAATCCTTATTCTATTTTGCTTCTGAAGATATAAATTGACAAAGTCCAATTCGCAAATTGAAATGTATTATTGATATAAAACTGTGATAAATGGATTGTGTTTGAGTAAAAATCACTTCCATTTAATAGAAGTCATTTTAGTTATTGCCTCAGCCAGTGGGAGAAAGCAGGATAGAATGTTTCAGAGTGATGAAACTATTCTGTGTCTCGACTAGAGTTTAGGATATACAAATATGTACATTTGTAAAACTTAGTCTGTACATTTTAAATGGTTATATTTTATTGTGTATAAATTATTTGTTAGTGCTAATTAAAAACAGGTATTTGAGTGCATGTCATGTGTCAAATTGGCATATAGTTCTTCCCTTTTAAATTTGAAAACCCATTTGAAAATGCATCAATTACCTTTGTGTAGCTTGATGTATTTCAAGACGCTTATGCATCTCTTTTTCACGGCAGTGTTATGTTAATGAAGAGCTGAGTCTCTTCAGGCTGCCTAAATTTAGATTTTCATTGGTCACATTGGTAGGACACTGCTGGGGTCAAGGAGAGAGCAAACAGAAATAAAACCCTGGATACTTGCCTTCAAAGAGTTGAGAATTTAGTGAGAGCTTTAAAAGATTTAATTGCTTTTAACAAGTAGTGAATAGAGGGGCAAATGAAAATAGTGCAGCCACACCTAAGTTCTGAAGAAAAGTAAAAAGAAAAGTAATTACAGGGAGTAGAGTTTCCTCAAGAAAGGTGCAGCAATGTGTTGTGCTTCCAGCCATGCAGTAAAGTAAGGACAGTTTAGGGGGAAGGAAAAGAGAGATTTGTTTTGAACAGAAAGTCAGATTGAAAAGCAGTTTCCAGTGAAGTATCCAATTGGCTCTACAGAGGCTGATCTCATGTCAGTACCATCGCTTGCCCCATTAGGATCCCATCCACACTACATTCAGGACAAAAGGCTTGTGTTCTCTGAGGTTCTCCAACTTCTTATTATGCTGAAGCAGAGCATTTCCTCATTTTTATTGTTTGTTTTTGTGTTTTATTTATTTTTGGTTGTCGACTTTTTCTCCTTTTATAGCTATGTAATCTGACATTTAAAAATTATTTTTAAAACATCTGTCAGAAATAAAGCAACAACAAATTCCAAAGTATGCTTATATTATCTTCTGAGTATAACTTCAGTCTAACTACTGGAAAATATACTAACATAATACATTAAACTAGTCACTAGGCTTCATTTTTTTCCTTCAGTCAGGAAAATCCACCACCTGAAGTATTTCCATATTTGTCTAGCAGTTCTGGTTAATTTATTAAGACACTTTCAAATATTAAGCATCTAGCCCTTCCTCTGGTTATAATGTCCCGGTAAATTGTTACTACTCAGCTCCCTTCCCAATGTTACCTTTTACCATATCCTACATCTTGTTCGGGGCTGGGAATTGGCTCAGTGGTTAGAGCAGTGTGCTGCAGTCTCTGAGGTCCAGAGTTCAATTCCCAGCACCGCAAAATTGGGAGAAGGACCTGGTAATCCACTCCCAAGGCAATCCCGAAATAGTCAGCCATTGAAAACCCTATGAGGGTCGCTATGAGTTGGATACGACTCGACGGCACCTAACAACAACAACAACATCTTGTTCAGATCCCTGCCTGTGAGATACAAAGGGCTACTCAAAATTTCATTGATGTGTAAGAGTGCAAAATGAATGAAATGTATTTACATATATGTGTCTATGTTACACACACACACACACACACACACACACACACACACACACACCATCAGTAATCTATAACCAGGAAAGTGGCGTGCTTTACAGGCACAAATAATGTGCTAACAGGGACATTTAAAAAAAATAAAAAGGAATGTAATGAATTTTTGGATGTGAAAGAGTCAGCAATGACAAAGACAGACATGGCCTTGAATTCATGCAATGCCTCATCTAAGAGGCAGATAGAACTTGAGTAAAGCACTATTCAGAGAAATTTGGGGCTATAAAAGTTGTCAACACAATGATCTAAAGAACTTGATAAAGGTTTTCCATTTCAAATTAAATTTAAACTATGAGTTGAAAATGAATTGAAGTCAACTATCTTAAAAATGAGTGGAGGTTATTATAAAGCCTCTGCAGTATACAAAAAACAGTTCCAGAAAAAAAAATTTTTATTTAAGTGATGATTTTATAAATCTTGGAAAATCTCCAAGCATTCAAAACATATGATGACAAGAGAAAATCAACATTAATCATTCTGAAATTTTATACAATACTAAGTAATTTTCCAATTTAACATTTAATGAACTTCCTTCATTTAATAAAAGAATTCTTAAGCATCTACTCTGTGTTCTCATTATTTTAAGTAGAAAGAAAGCTGGTGAACAACTACAGTGACTATACCTCGCAGGTTGAGACTGCCCTGGTGATAGTACCCAAAGACCCACATGCTAAAAAACTTCCATCCCACCAACCTAGACTTGCACAGACCAGAACCTGGGATAATCCTGAAAGTGTCACATAATCCTGCCTTTATAGAGCTCCAATTCCAGGCAGGTTGATAGAACAGAAGCATATACTTCCATACTTGTGAGGTGTCAGGAAACGAAAAGCAAACAAACAAACAAACAAAAAAAAAAAAAAGGAAAGGAGAGAAAAGTGAAGCAAGGCAGTGAAAACAAGAATAACTGGGCTTGAGTTTTTGACATGTTCTTCAGAAAAGCCTTCTCTAAGGAAGTGATATTTAAGTAGAATCTCAAATAAAACTAGGAATCCAGCAATGAAAATATCTGGGGAAATTTCATGAAGAAAATATAAAGGGTAAAGTTTCAGAAGAAGCAAAAAGGCTTAGTAAGCTCAAGAAAGTTCAATGAGATGAAAGAGGTAGGTTAGGGATGAGTTCAGGCCAAGCTTTGGATGGATATTGATTTTATCCCCAGTGTGGTAAGAAACCATGGAAGAAGCTGAACACAGACTAAATTAGGAACTTAATTATTTAATAAAAATCATGCTAGTGAGTTTATTTTTGGCTCATTTTTGTCATGATTTTTTTGTGATTCCTTAACCAGAAAATCAAGCATTCAAATATTCTTGTTGTAGCTTTAAATTTTTATACGATAAACATTTTGTTTTTATGGTTTTAATAAATGTTCCTTATATATTTGAAAATAATATGTATTCTAATAGCAAATGAACATTTAAAAACATGTTTGTGTGTTCATGTGCACTGAGAAACATATAATACATAAATTGTTCTTGTTGTTAGATGCCATCAAATCAGGTCCAATTCATAGCAACCCTATGTACAACAGAACAAAACACTCCCTAACACTGTGTCATGCCTGCCATTATGTCAGTGCTTCTCTGCTATTTATAAAGTTTGCAATGGCTGGTTGTTTTAAGATTGTTTTGGGAGTGAGCTGTCATTTCTTTCTCCCATTTTATGTGTGTTGAGGATCAAACCCAGGGCCTCAGGAAGCACAGAGCAGCACTTTACCAACTGAGCTAAACCCCAGCCCATAATAATATATAAGTATTAAACAATATAGTAATTACTTCAAGGAGAGTTATGAGTAAGAAGAGTAAAGCTAATAAAATATTGTGATTTAGTATAATTTATGTTATACATTCTTAGTATTAAAAACCTGTTTATATTTCTATTTTCACACAGAACCTTTTAAATGTATCATCATTATTTTCCATATTGTCTTAAATCATAACAAATATCCAAAACAATATCCATAAAAGGAGACAACAAAGCTGGATGTCATAGCACATGCCTGTAATTCCAGGGACTAGGGAGGCAGAGGCAGGAGGATTGCAAGCTCTAGACCAGAGACAGTCTGTGTAATTCAGGGAGACCCTGTCAAAAAAAGTAAAAAAAAAAAAAAAAAAAAAAAAAAAAAAAAAAAAAAAAAAAAAAAAAAAAAAAAAAAAAAAAAAAAAAAAAAAAAAAAAAAAAAAGGGCTGAGGGTGCAGCTCAGTGATACAGCACTTACAAAGCATGCAATAATGAGGCCTTGGGCTAAACACCCAGTACCACACACACACACACACACACAAAGCGAGCAACAAATGAAAAAATGTGTACCTAAAAATATTCATGTGATGAAATTAATGTTTTCAAAAATATCCATATAAGTATTAAATTAATGTGACATTCTAATGTTCTATTAATGATATGCATTTTGCAAGTCTGTTATATAATTTTTAAATATATGTCATTTGTGTGACCAACATTGAAAATACTACTTTTATTAAGTGACTTTTTCTGAAATATTTGCATTATGTTTTGGACTAATAAATATTGTTTTATAGTAGTTTTAAAAAATAAATTATTGTTATTTTCTCTTGGTAAAGTACAATGTGGATACAAAAAATTCAGATTTTATATTTAATATAACACAATTACCAGTTTTATTTGACTTTATTAGTAATGTCTGAGTCAATATCTTTATTATGTAACTGGAAATATGCCCCTCATAGTATTTGTTTGGACAAATCAGTGAACAAATAAATGTAAATAATCTGCATTTTTTTCTATAAAATTCCATTTTATTATCTCATGAAAACTAAATGAGATTTCTTATATCTCTACATTCTCAAGTAAAAATTCAATTTTACGGAGCATTGTTTGGAACATACTACAATATGCAATTGTTTTAAGTTATGTTTCTATTATTAATGCCAATATAAATTATTATATAAACAAATTTGAAGAATATTTGTTATAAAATGTCACTAGCCTCTGAGATAGAAAAGAAAAATGAAGTAGGTATTTTCAGGGAATTTTCCATGTAAGATGTTTTAATCTGCAATGCAAACTATGCCGTTGATTGGACTTTAATTTGTATTCAGCAGTTCCATTATTTGAAAATGAAACCTTCTAAAGGGTTTGAAAGCTATTGAAATAAAATCAATAAAGAGATCCTTAAAGTCAAGAGTCATGGTGCAGGCTTTAATTCCAGGGACTCAGAAGGTAGAGAGGTAGGAGGATCACAAGTTTGAGGCCAGAGACCCTGTGTAATTTACCAAGACCCAGTCGCAAGGTAAAAATTTTTTTAAAAGAGGGGCTAGGTGTGCATCTCAGTGGTACAACACATGCAAAAAGTACGCATGAGGCCCTGGGTTCATCCCCCATACCGAAAAAAGTAAATAAATAAAAAAGAGCAAAAGAGAAACTTAAAAATATACTCTATATCATTCTTGTTTCAGAATTGGAGCTAAAAGCTGAGAATAAACGTGATTATACTCTTCAAAGATACTGAAAAAATGTTTTGCTACTGAAAGTGTCTAATTCATACTGTAGAAAAAGCAGAATATATGTGTGCGTGGATAGATACATAGATGGATAGATAGATAGGGCTAGGAGGTAGCTCAGTTAACAGAGTGCAGCTCTGCACTCTTTGAGGTCTTCCTTTTGAACACCAGCTCTGCAAATATGGGAAAAAGACCTGGCAGCCCACTCCCTAAACAATCTTGAAAAAATCTAACATTGAAAACCCGATGAATCGCAGAGAAGCACTGATAGAGTGCCAGACATGGCAGTGTTGGCTAGTGTTTTGTTCTGTTGTACACAGAGTCACTGAGTTGGACCCAACTTGATGGCACCTAACAACTACAACAACATAGATAGATAGATAGATAGATAGATAGATAGATATAGATATAGATATAGATATATGGATATAGAAACACAGACACTGATATTGATGTACATTTAAAATATATCTGGATTATAGAATGATGTACTGATTCTCAGAGTTGTAGAATATTTGAGTTTACTGATCCTGCACCTTGAAAGGGGGCTGGGATTTAGCTCAGTTGGCAGAGCACTGCTCTGCAGTCTCTGAGGACCCAGGTTTGATTCCCAGCACTGCAAAAATGGGAGAAAGACTTGACAATCCACTTCCCAGGGAATCCCTAAAAAATCATCCATTAAAAACCCTATAAGGTTCACTATGAGTTTGACACAACTCGATGGCACCTAATAACAACATCTTGAAGTATTTTAGAAGAAAAAAATACAACAAATTCAGTAAAATAAAAAGAAAGAAAGAAAGAAAGAAAGAAAAGAAAAAGAAAAGAAAAGAGAATGAACTGCAAACTGTTTTCCCATTTAAGTCTTCTGTGGTTCCTCTGCAATTTAAGACAATTATGATTTTAAAGTTTTACTTATTTATTTATTTTTCAGTACTGAGGGAGATTGATCCTAGGCTCTTGTAAATAGTTTGCAAATGATTCACCACTGAGCTGCCCCCACAGTCAAATTTTCACTTTTTATTTTTATTTTTTATTTGAGTCAGTGTCTCAGTTGTGCAGGCTACCTCTGTCCTGGAACTGGTGATCCTCCTGCCTGGGCCTTCCAAGACATTGGGATTATAGCAGTGCACCCCTGTAACAAGTATAAAAAGTTTCTGTACTGAGGATTTCAAGAGGATTATTCATCACTCTTTTAAAATGTCATAACTGCCAAAACACATCCATGTGTGTACACAATAGCACACCAGGATGTTGTTTGTGTTGTTAGCCATTTATATTTATTTGTGATCATACATTCCATAATTATAAAGAGGAAGTGAACTCAATTTGGACAGGTTGTTTTGCACTATACATACATAAGCACATATGCTCATGTACATTTCAAGTAGAATATGTGTACTTCACATTGTATAAATATAGACTATGTTTACTAAGAGGAAATAACCTCCAAGCATCAATAACAAGAAATAAATGTATATTTTCATCCCGAAGGAAAGCCATATATTAGCCAGGTGCTGTGGCACAAGCCTATATTCCCAGCTACTAAGGCAGGACAATCATGAGTTCAACACCAGATATCTGAAAAAAAAGCCAGATATTATATAGGATTTTTATTTCTTATTTTAAAATACAGTATACAAATGTGTTCTATAAATAATAAAACATCATAAAGTAATTTTAACATTCTTAAAAATTCTATAGAATAAATTAATTGGCTGAACATCCGTGTAACTTTTTTGAAAATAAATTTTTCAGGGAACTACCAGCATTGTTAAGATAAATGGAAGGTTTAATAATCCTTTTCTCAATTCCACTACAGTGAAATTTTGACAATTTTGTATGGTAATTAGGCACACAATTACATTTTTACTTATTACAATGTCATCAAATTCCTCATATGGACTAATTATGCTTATATTATCCTTGCATGAGAGAATTATGAGACAGCAAAGTATAGAATTCTACATTTGAATGAGGATATTCTGAACATTTGGACTGTTCTAAAATGTCCTTGTGAGTTTAAGGAAAATAAAAAGTCTATACACACGTGCACATATACACACAATAAAATGTTCAGAGTGAATAAGGTACAGACAGACAGAGAAAATTAATGATATAAGTTACTAGTTCACAGAAACTGCAAAAAATGAATTTAGACAAATCTGCCAAGAAAAAATATAAAATCTAGTAGAAATAAGGTAAGAAACAAGGAGTCATATAAACAAATTACTTCTAACTTTAAAATTACCTACAGAAAAAAATTACAGGAATGAAATATACATTTGTATGTTAACTATGAATAAATGGAAATTCAAAAATCAGTTTGTTTCATTTAGCTTTTATACATCACCAAACTCAAGGAGTTGGTATCTTCAACTAGTGGTCATGAATTAATAAGTTAATTTCATTTAGCTAAATTTGTCTAAGTTGTAAAGTGGAGTGAGGAGGCAATAACTCCTTCAGTAACTGATTATTTTGGAGATCAAATGACATCTGCATGAGAATATACCTCATAAAATGTAAAGTTACATAGGCATGAGGAGTGGTAGTATTGTCATGACTCATAACTTCCCATGATAATGCAATAGCTCTCTTTAGAAGCAACTTACAAGTCTGATTTTCCTGGAAACAACATAGCTGTACTGATAGATATTTAAAACCAACCTGCTTATCCAGCTATTAAGAAACCTAATTTTATGTCAGTTTTTACATATACTATAGCAACTAAATATATACTATAGTTATATATAATATATAGTTATAAATATATATTATATATAAATATATATTTATATATAATATACACAAATATATAAATATATGAATATTTTATTATATTTACATATAATATAAATATGTATTAATATTTATAACTATGTTGTTGTTGTTGTTAGGTGTCATAGAGTCGGTATCTGACTCATAGTGACTCTCATAGGGTTTTCAATGGCTGGCTGTTTCTGGATTGCCTTGGAAGTGGATTGCCAGGTCCTTCTCCCATTTTGGCGGTACTGGGAATTGAACTTGGGACCTCAGAGACTGCAGCGCAGCACTCTGTCAACTGAGCTAAATCCCAGCTCATTTATAACTATATATTATATTTATTTATATATAATATATATAATGGGCTGGGATTTAGCTCAGTTGGTAGAGCGCTGCGCTGTAGTCTCTAAGGTCCTGAGTTCTATTCCCAGCAAAAATGGGAGAAGGACGTGGCAATCCACTCCCAAGGCAATCCCGAAACAGTCAGCCATTGAAAACCCTATGATGGTCGCTATGAGTTGGATACCGACTCGATGGCACCTAACAAAAACAACAACAATATATATAAATATAATTATATATACATATAGTTATTCAACTAAGAAAGGTCTTTTTATGCCTATATCTCTCAATCAATTTAATGTATCAGAAGACTTTCTTTTCCAAAATATCTAAAATATAAAAATACTCTTATGAAAGCAACATTAATGTAATCATCTTCAAGTGTACAGTCAAATGTATTGACAAAAACTAAGTAACCTGTATATAAACCTAAATAACTAAGAAATATGAGCAGAAAAGCTATTTCAGACGTGTCATTTTTTGTTTGTTTATTTATTTATAGAAACTCTTTGAGAGGTATTTATTCAATCAGTAGCACGTTACTTCTTTATTAAGAGATGAAATGAACAGAAACCTTAGGCAGCTACAAACTTCATAAAAAATCTGGCTGAAATTGGTCAATAAGGTACAAATCAAGTCCTGGTTATGCTTTATTAACTAACTATGGGACCTCTATTCAGAATCAGAGCTTTTTTTTGAACAATTGTTCTACACATCTGTTTCATGTCTTATATCAGTTGCGAATTCATGACACACAAGAGAAAAAGTTTGAAAAGCAGAAAGAGATGGTGGGCACAGTTCACAGGCCTGTAATCCCAGGAACTCAAGAGTTTGAGGCAGGAAGATCACACATTTGAGGCCAGAGGCACACTGTGTAACTTGGTGAGAACCTATCTCAAGGTAAAAAATTTAAAAAGGGGCTTGTGTTACAGTTCAGTGGTAGAGTATTATCAAAGAATGACTGAGACCCTGGGTTCAATTCCACACCACAGTAGTCTAAAATTATTGTTATTGTTAGGTGCTGTAGAGTCAGGGCCCTACATACAACAGGTGAAACAGTATTATTATTGCTTCTCTTTTATTCATAGGGTTTTCAATGGCTGTATGTTTTTTGGGAGTGGTTTGTCAGGTTGTTCTCCCAAGCCTACAGCACCCGGTGTTCCCACGTGGTCTCCCTTCCAAGTACTAATCAGGCCAGACTCTGATTAGTTTCCGAGATCTGACAGAATCAGATGCCACAGGATCTGCAGGCTGTAGTCTAAACTAGTAATAATAATAATAGCAATAATAATAACAATAATTAGCAGAAATTGAGACCAACCATAGAAAATAAGTTGTACAGTTGTCTACTCAATGTTAAAGTCACAAGTCTAAAAGAATTAAATAATACATTGTCAACTGATGGCAATGTTGAGGAATTCCCAAAACATAGGATCAAGCACAGACAAAATTGAGTAGAAATGAATAGTTTTGGAATACATGGTATAAGTTGGAATAACAATGTCGTGGCGCTCTCTCACACATCTAATCTATTGCCAAACATTATTAAAGCAATCGAGGAAGGATTAATGGATTGCCCTGTGACAAAGGACAACAGACCTTGTTGGATATGTTATCATTCCAGTGCCAACAAAAATTGCACTGCTGAACATAAAACTGAAAAAATATACACTTGTGTCAACTTGACAAGATAGAATTTTAATAAAGCTCCTTCTCCTGATGTACACACAGATGGTTGGGTTTATCTCAGGCACACGCACATAAGAAGACAAAAATGAAATTCTTTCACCACCATTACTTTTTCCATCATAGGACAGAAAATCATAGCCAGAGTGATCAGGTAAGAGAAAGAAATTAAGGACATTCAAATTGGAAAAGTCAATTTGTTACTGTTGCAGATGGTAAAATGTACAGAAAACCCCAGAAACTCCTCCAAGAAACTATAAGACCTAATAATTTAATTCAGTAATGATTCAAGATATAAAATCAACAACAATCAGTAGCTTTTTACACATCAATAGTAAATTATCTGAACTTGAAATCAAGAAAGCAATCTTCCTTCTATTTAGAAATAAAATGACTCCGAAGTCTTATGTATTGGAGCAGTGGTGTTATAGAGAGGTGATTGGATCCTAAGGATACTAACCTCATGAAGGGATGAATCTATTGATAAGTGCATAGCTTAATGGGCTGATGGGAAGAGGGACCTGGTTGGAAGAAGTAGACATCTAGATGTTGTTGTAGTTGTTAGGTGCCGTTGAGTCTGTATCCAACTCATAGCGACCCTATATATACAACAGGTGAAACACTATTGTCAGTGGTTCTCTTCTGTTCACAGGGTTTTCAATGGTGGATTGATTTTTGGGAATGGGTTGCTGGGTCCTTCTCCCAAGCCTACAGCACCTGGTGTTCCCAGGCTGTCTCCCATCCAAGTACTAACCAGGACCGACCCTGCTTAGCTTCCAAGATCTGAGGGGATCACATGCCACAGGGCTATGGCTGCAGGGAAGACATCTGGATAAGCATCAAACAATCATGTATCTGAAAGTGTTATCATGTCCCCAGACTCTTCCTGTCTTGGCTTCATGGCCACCATCAGGTCAGTATCCTTGCTCCACCACATGGTCCTCACCTTGAAGTTCTGCCTCAACATAAGCCCACAGAAATGGAAACGTGATGGAAACCATGAGTCAAAGTAAGTCTTTCCTCCAAGTTGTATATCTCAGGTATTTTGACACAGCAACAAAAAACTAACACAAATCCTATTTACAATAACTTGAAAAGGACACACAGAAAAGGGAAGTATGTTCATGGATGGGAAAAATTAATATTGTGAAAGTACCCATACTACAAGGTTATCTACAGTTTTAATGCAATCTCTATGAAAATACCAGTGACATTCTTCATAGAAGTTAAAAATATTCTAGCATTTTATGGAACCACAAAAAATTACCCAAATAGTAAAAACCTCCTTGAGCAAGAACAAAGCAGGTAACATTATACTACCTAACTATCAAATATGCTATACAACTCCTCTAAACTAAGTAGTATAATACTGGCCTAAACTAGATACTAAGTAGTGGAGTAGAATGGATAGCATAGATGTGGACTCACTCATCTACAGCCAACAACTTTTCATCAAAACAGAACTATTAATCTCTCTTTCCAAACTCTAGAAAGTAAGTTAAATACAGGATCTTATTTAATATCATTACAGATGTATGATGGAAACTGAAATATGGTATTTATGGAAAAAATCCTAAAGCAAAACTTAATAAATAGAAAATAAATATGGAAATGACCAATGAAATTCAGAAATAATTTGAGAATTGCATCAGTAACTTCATAAGATACAGAACCATGATTCAAAAGAACAAAATGCTTTATATAGTCTCAGACTTATCCCAAAGACAATAAAATGTATTTGACTAAGTATTTCAGGAATTCTTCATGTGGAAATATATATACAGTATTTTTGGGGAAAACTTCTTAAATAATTACATATTTACTTACATATACTTATAGATATATAAATTCCCCCATGTACTTTATTTTTGCATTTTCTTTAATTCTTATAATGTTACCGTTATTATTATTAATCAAAACTATGGACATTATGATTTCAAATATAGGTGCAATTATGCTACCTTTGGGCACATCAGATAAGCATCAGCTTTTCAACAGGCACACTTGGAAAAGATATATTCTTAAATGTCTTTGTTACAGATTTGATTTAATAATGAACTATTCTGACTGGTAATAATAAAACCTTAGAGGATATGTAAATACAGGGTATGGGCTATTTCCAATTCATATAATACTTACCTGCATTTAAGAGTCTGCCACTGGATAGATGGTGTGGCTCAGTGGTAGAGAGCTTTCTTAGCTTGTGTGAGGCCTTGGATGGAGTCCCCACACCACACACACACACACACACACACACACAAAGAATCTTCCACTGATATCACTTTAACTTGTTTCGTCATTTAGACAAAATCCTAGTAGAAAAAGAAAAACAAAGTGAAGCATAGAACACACATTTCTATGTGCACATAGCTTCACAAAACTATCTAAAATATTAGTAAGATGCAGTTTAATCTAAGCTCAATATTGGATTTCATTCAATTTCAATTCATCAGAGATTTAATCAGATATGGTTGTCTTGCTGTGACTATTCAGAAGGTTGTTTTTTTAATTTCTGAGCTAGTAAATGAGATGAGTGAATGCAAGAGAAAAATTAAAGACAAAGGAAACAAAAAAAAAACAAAGGAAAGGTAAAAGAATCCACTTGTCTTTATTCACCTCTGTGATATACAGCAAATCATCACTCAATTTAAAACATATTGTTCTTTAATAGCAATTTATGCTGCTTCCCTGTGTTCAGTTAATAACTATAAAATAAAAAATAAAAAGTGTTATTATGTCCTAATCTTGAGGATAAAAATAAACCACTATTCCTAACTTGAATTCAGGAAGAAGCAGCTGCATCCATACTCTTTAGAAC
This sequence comes from Pedetes capensis, assembly GCA_007922755.1. NCBI lineage: Eukaryota > Metazoa > Chordata > Mammalia > Rodentia > Pedetidae > Pedetes > Pedetes capensis. The sequence continues at coordinate 14,927 of VMDO01028926.1, forward strand.
ACACACAGCACCCTGGAGTCCACAGTGACAGCTGTGCACTGTGTTGCTCTGGCTACTGAACTTTCTACAACATACCACGAAGTTTAGCATACTAATTTTAGAAGTAAATGGTTATCCCTGGCAGGCTTGAGGACATTAGCACTTAAGATGATAGAAATGTATTCTCTGAGTTTGAATATATCTTTATGCCCCAGCATCTGTGGTAAATGTTTCCTTACCATTTGTGTTTCAACCACAATGTGTGTTATTTAGATTAAGTGAAGCCACAAGATTCGTGTAATGACCCACTCTGTAAATTTGTCATTTTTCTGGCAGTTTTCCATTTTGAAATACCAAGCAGATTTTGGGTTTATTTGCCTCAACCATTTCAGTTCTGTAATTTTTGTTATCCTCAGCAAATTAATCCCATGCATGCATTTGTCTGTCATATAAACCATGCAGAAATTTTGAATTATGTCACCCCTATAAATGGGAATCTTGGAAGAAGGATTAAATGCTAAGGGCAATCAGTCAGGAAAAGTGGCAACTCGTCTGGTTCAATGATTAAAGTCTGGACATGAAAATAAGAATTACTAGGTTCTATTTGTGGCTTTGCTATCAATTCACTGTATGACTTTTAGCAAGACTTTTCACCAGGAATTAGTTTTCAAATATAGGCTAAAGAAAAATATATATAGACCTTCAAAACCTAAGGGAAAAATCACCTAATTTCTTTAAAATATTACCATTTATTAAGGGGACTTTATGGAGAGTTTGAATAAATCTCAACAAAACAAATGCATTATGTCAGTTCATCTAATAAGCAAATCATTAGTTTAAGAAAATGTTTTAGTATTTTGAATTCTCTTACATGCTTTTGAAATATGCATTTTGGGTGTGTTTCAGTTTGGACATTGGTGTATGCAGTAAGAATTTCTAAGATGTTTAAATCACTTATTAAATTTAGACAGTACTAAGAAAGAAAGAGACCATCCAGAAAAATGTGCTAATAGCAATATGAGATTGATTTTTTTTTTTTTTTACTTTCATACCCATATTCAGAGCAGGTCAAAAGTATGTCTTGTCTCTTCCTAGTATTTCACTGCTAATTATATGTCAGATACACATAGTTGCATCTTTAAATTCACAAAACAAAATTTTCCTGAATTCTTATTGTATTGGTTGTTTGTTTTGTTGTTGATTAAATTGTTTAAAAAATGTTTAAATATTTTACAAGTGTTCCCAATCAAACTACAAAATCTATACAGTCCTCTTGAGTCAAATTTTTGTTGCTGTTGTTAGATGCTATAGAGTCCGGTACGACTCATAGTGACCCTCATAGGGTTTTCACTGGCTGATTACTTTGGGATTGCTTTGAAAGTGGATTGCCACATATTGCTCCCATTTTTGCTGTGCTGGGCATTGAATCTGGGTCCTTACAGAGTACAATATATCACTCTAAGAACTGAACTAAAGCCCAGCCTCTGAGTCAAATTAGACCATACAAATGTATAAAAAATAGTCTGAAACTGCTTCTCCAGTATTCAACTCATATAAATCTCTCTGTACATTTATCTGTAAGAAACAGATACAGGTATAAACATCACATTCTTATTATCCAAATATTATTATAAAATATGTTTTGGCATTTTTTTCTTATGTTGTTTTTGTTAGGTGCCATCGAGTCGGTATCTGACTCATAGTGACCCTCTGTACAACAGGGAAACACTATTTTCAATGCTTCTCTGCTGTTCATTGGGTTTTCAATGGCAGATTGACTTTTTGGGAGGGGGTTGCCAGGTCCTTCTCCCAAGCCTACAGCTTCTGGTGTTCCCAGGGGGTCTCCCATCCAGGTACTAACCAGGCCCGACCCTGCTTAGCTTCCGAGATCTGACGGGATCGAATGCCACAGGGCTACAGCTGCAGGCTTTTTTCTTATGAAAAGAGCTAAAATTTATTTGTTGCTGTTGTTGTTAGGTGTCTTCTAGTTGGGTCCAACTTATTATAGGCAGTGTGTATATACCCTATATAGGATTTTGTGTGTATGTGTGTACACATACATATATGAATCATATATTTCCTATTAGTGTACATTATTTCCCCCACATGGGTGTCAGTTTGCCATGCTATGAGGGATTGCATGTTGCTGTGATGCTAAAGGCTATGCCACCAGTATTTCATATAACAGCAGGGGCACCCATGGTGGACACAATTCAGCTGAGCTTGCAGACTAAGACAGACTAGGGAGAAGGACCTGGCATCCTACTCCTAAAACAATTAGCCATAGAAAACCCTATGAATAGCAGAGAAGCACTGTCGAATATAGTGCCAGAAAGTGAGGCCCCCACCCCAAGCTGGAAAGCATTCAAGAAATGACTGAGAGTTACCTCCTCAAAGTAGACCATCTTAATGACATGAGTGACTTTAGTGACCTTTGTTGTTGTTGTTGCTGTTAGGTGCCCTCGAGTCGGTATCCGACCCATAGCGACCCTCTGTACAACAGGGGAAACACTATTGTCAGTGCTTCTCTGCTGTTCATAGGGTGTTCAATGGCAGATTGATTTTTGGGAGGGGGTTGCCAGGTCTTTCTCCCAAGCCTACAGCTTCTGGTGTTCCCAGGCGGTCTCCCATCCAGGTACTAACCATGCCTGACCCTGCTTAGCTTCTGAGATCTGACGGGATCGGATGCCACAGGGCTACAGCTGCAGGCTTAGTGACCTTAATGACCTCCTTTTACTGATGTGGCATGACTCAAAAGGAGAAGAAACATTGTGACTGCAACATTGGATTCAAGTATAAGAAGACTGTGTGTGTGACACAATGTTGGGTAGGGTTTTGTTCTGCTGTATATAGATAGGGTCACTATGAGGCAGATCTGATTCAACAGCACCCAATCATCAATCACCATCATCATATTTTATTTATAACACACACCATATATTATTATATTAATATGCATATATAGAGAGAGATGGAATGGAGGAGGTAGAGACAGAGAGAGAGAGAGAGAGAGAGAGAGAGAGAGAGACAGAGAGAGACAGAGAGACAGAGAGAGACAGAGACAGAGAGAGAGAGAGATTTATTTTAAGAAATTGGCTTGCATGATTATGATGAAGGTTGGCAAGTCCAAAACCTGTATGGTACACTGTCAGGCTAGAAAATGAGGAAAGATCTTCAATTTGAGTCTACTGGAAGAATTTCCTCTACATAGGAGGAAATTAATCTTTTCATTTTGATTAAGTCCTTCTCTAATTGAATGAGGCCCTATCACATCAGGCAGGGTAATCTTCTTTACTCAAAATCTATTATTGAAATGATAATTTCATTTAAAATTTACCTTCACAGAAACAATTAGAATAAAATTGCCCCACATGTGAGTTCTATACACTCACCAATTTGATTGATAAAATTATCATTACATACTTTTTACTATGTTATTCTGTGTGCTAGTCACTCTGCATCTATGATCTCACATAATAACCAAAATAACTCTGTTTTAGGTATTATTACTTCATTTTGCAGTTCCTGAGTCCAAATAATGCCACCCACTTTAATTGTTCATTTATTTTGTTTTAGTTTCCTCATCTTTAGAATGAGAGAGCTAATAATAGCATCTACCAAAATAGTTGAAATGATTAATATAAAAGACAATACATGTAAAATGTTTAGCCCAATACCTGATAGAGTAAGTACATTGGCAATTTTGTTATTATTTTGTCAGAAAACAATAAAGATCTCCTGTTGATTGTCCTTCTTCTTTTATGATGTGCTTGTAATGCCAAATATTCTGAAGTAACTATTTCTATATGTTTGCAGACAGCTTTATTTCTTCATAATAATGTCACAAAAGAGAGTAATTCATTGTTCAAACCAATGTGTTTTAGAATAGTCACAGATTATGTAATCATCACCACTATCTAGCTCCAATATACAGTAGCTGTATAACCTGAAAATGTAATCTTATGCCTATCTGAAATTATGCTCCTAAAGTCCCTGATGATCATAAATCTAGTTTTCTATCAGTGCAGGCTTACACTCACCTATGTTGGACACTTCATTAAACATGGAAAAATGTAATATGTAGTCTATTCTGTCTGGTTTCTTTCAAATACATAATGTTTTCAAGGTTCATCCATGGTGTAACCCTTATTAGTAATTTATTCCTTTTCATGACTCAATAATATTCCACTATGTGGATACATTCCACTTGTTCTCACTTGATGGACATTTGGGCTTTTTACAAATTTAGCCATTATGCTTAGTGCATACATCTGTGAATATGTTTTCAATTATCTCGGGTATGCATAGAGATAGAAGTAAATTGCTATATTGTTTTTACTAAATGTAAAAATTCACACTACTTACATCAGTGATGTGTAAGAATACATGATTTTATTATCTTATACCATCATCACAAAAAAGTTTGTATTTTCCCAAATTTTTTCCTGAAGGATATAATTAAAGGGGATAGAGAATAACTAATATTTGTTAAAGCAAATGATAATACGAATATTTTACATATATTACCACATTTTATATTCACAGCATCCCTGGGAGGTTTTATCCGATTAATAGTGTCAGGAATACTTATCTCAATTTTAATATGAGGAAAATAAGACCTGGGAATAATTTATGTATTATCATTCAGATAATACAAAGAAGATCATTAATTGAAAATAGATATAACTAGCCAATATGTGCTAATTGGACTTATTAATTTTAAACATATTTAGGTAACTTGTGACAAGGGACACAGTCTATAAAGTAGAAGAGATGGAGTTCAAAACTCTACTTTCTAACACCAAAATCTCTTTGGTTAATACTACCAATATTTCCAAATAAAAATTATTTTCCTCTCTTTCTACATATTAATGGGGATGTCATGTCTTATCTTTCTCCTTAACAGACTATATAATGTGAAGGTAAATTTCTCATCCTTTGAGAAGGACAACACTGAACTAATTTTGCAGTCTCTCCATCTTAGTATTCACACATGAGCACATTCTGTTATACTTTTCTTGTCTGCCAGATCTTGATTGCAATGCTTTTCTCACCTTGTACTGTTAAACAGGGGTGTACAACCTTTAGGCCAAATTTGAGTAAAGAGAAACTATCTTAGGTTGCACATAGATTATATAATGTAGTTAGTGCATACACATAAGAAGGAAAGTCATGAAAAAAAATAAATATTAAAAACTCCATGACCTTAAGAGATTCTCTGTAGCCTCATTACTACCCTTCCTGGCAGTGGGCTTCAGGTTGAACATGGCTGATGTATAATTCCTCCAAAGCATTTTATTGAGTACCTTTGCAGTTATCTGTCATTATTTTTAAATTGTTACTTAGTTTTACTTTTACCATGCTTACCTGAATTAATGTTACATTCTTAGAAGTAAAATTGTCAATGTAAAGTTGTGAAATAACATACTTTGAATATCAGAATTTAGATTTGGCAGCCATTAAACTTTGCACCAAACATAAAGATTTCTTTTAGTCACAAAAGATTCCTGTTAGTCACCTTGATGGTGTAATATGGTGTTTTAGTTTTTATTTATTTATTTATTTATTTATTTTTTGATACTGGAGGTTGAACACAGGGCCTCAAGTTTGCATGCTCTGCAAGTGCTGTACCACTGAGCTGCACCCTCAGGCCATTTTTTTACTTTTTGAGAGAGCATCTCCCTAAATTATGCAGACTGCCTCTGGTCTAGAACTTGGGATCATCCTGCCCCATCTCCTGAGACGCTGGGATAACAGGTGTGCACAACCAGGCTGGGCTCAATTTTTAATTTTTAAATTTTATTTATTTTATTTTTTACTGGGGTTTTGAATCCAGGATCTCACAGAGACTGCACAAGTGTTTTACCACTGGATCACACCTCAAACACCTTTTGTACTTTTTTTATGTTAAAATGGAGTCTTGCTAAATTGTGCAAACTAACTCTAGCTTTGAACTTTCCATCCTCCTGCCTCAGCTTCGTGAGTAGTTGGGATGGTAGGCAAGAGCCAGAGAGTTCAGACAGTCTTTCCTTATTAAGTGATTTAAAGCTCTATTGATACATAGTGTTGTTTTAATTGTGAAAAATAAAAATTAAATAACTGAAAACCTCAAAGCAGTATGTCCTTAGATTTTATTTAAGTGTCTATTTTTAATAAAAAAGAAATGAAAAGAAATCGATAAATACAGTTTTAGGAAACCTAGGCTGGCATTGCAGGAGAAGGACCTGGTAATCCACTCCTGAAGCTATCCTGAAACAATCGGCCATTGAAAACCCTATGAGGGTTGCTATGAGTTGGACCCAAATCCAGGACACCTAACAACAACAAGAACAACAGACTGGCATTCCCAGTTCTAAAGCAGATACTACCTATTCCCACTTCCTTATATCCAAGTTTCCCAATGAGAAGAAGAATTAAAGCCTTATTCTCCAGATGCAAAGCCTGTTGGACTACATGCCACTGAATGTTTGGGCAGCAACACTGAAGGTAGAAGTAGTCTCCATTTCCATCTGTGCACAGCATTCAGAATGCACTTTGCTCTTTTGTTCTCCATGGAGTGACAAGGCCAGTGACTGGCCTTCTGAGGCCACTGGCAGTTGTTCTTTCTCACTGCTGTTACTTTTGCACTGGCAATTGGGACTGATCAAAAACCTCTATTTCTCTTAAATTCAGTGATGAAAGATTTGGATGCCTTATGTTGATGTAAGGTCCAGGCCTCACTTGCAAATTCATTTTTCCATGGAACCCTAACTTTAGGTACTAAAGAGAACATCTCTTTTTTTATTTTCAGTGTCAAGGATCATTGTAGAATGAGCATTATTTAAAACCTTCTCTCCCTAATGGACTCCTTGGTTAATCCATTTGAACTACTAATCCATGCAAATTTAGGAAAGAAGTGAAGAATCAAATAAAAAGTATATGTGAATTTCTAATTAATCTGTGTTTGTCCTGGGGTTTAGCTGAGTTGGTAGAATGCTGCTCTGTACTTTCTGAAGACCTGGGTTCAATACCCAGCAGGGCAAAAATGGGAGAAGGATATGGCAGTCCACTCCCAAAACAATCCCTAAAGAATTAGTCATTGAAACCCCTCGGACATGATTTGATGGCTCCTGGTAACAATGTTTGCCCTCTCTTTTACTGTAGTAAAGTATCATAAGTATATTATGCCATGTAAATTGCCTGTTGTATTTTGTTCAGCATTTTTTTACATCAGCAATATAGAATGTCTATATCAATCATAGTCTATTCTAAAATTAAATTTCTTATTTAATTTATATCTAAAGAATTACAATTTTGCAAAAGTCTAAGATTTCTCTAAGAGAAATCTGACAACATCTGTAATTAACATTTTCAATGTAGTTATTTAAGAATGAAATATAAGATAACTCCAGAAAAAAGTCATAATTTCACAATTTCATAATGATGCTAAAGAATTACATATGATTACATACGATCAAGTACGCAATTTCTGTAACTTCCCCTATGATAAAGAATTGTTTAAGAAAGAAAATATAAGAAGAGATTTTAGCTACTTTAATTATCAGTCTACTTCTTCCTCAGAGACTTGATTTGCAATCAACAGTTATGTAAATTTCTTATCAGGTTATACCTTCAGAATTAAATATTCAATAACATATGCAACCATTACCTCAGTAAAAGTGACAAAATGTCAGAGACAGAGAGAAGGTAGAGTAATTATCAAAATTTGGGGATCTGAAAGCAATTAAAATAGAGAAAGATTTTGTTTTTCTGATCGTTGCAATTTCCTAAGTATCTAGAAAAGTTCTATAGTCCATTTTGTTAATCCATTTAGAATGTACAGGTTCCTGTAGTGCATTTACATACCATCTAATTTAAAAGTTAAAAGATAACTTAAAATTCAAGTTTTATTAAATAATGATGATATGTTTAGCTATATTTAATTTTACAATGAAATTTAATAAAATTTCCAGTTCCCTTGCTTTAAGTATTATAAGCATATGAAGTCCCTGATCTTCTTTTATTCCTCTACTAAATAAATCACACTTTAGAGGTTTCAAAATGGTAATTTTAACTCATCATGACATGTTCCCTGGTAAAGTGACAACAAATGCTACTGATGTTATGATTGTCTCATTACCTTAAATGTTTTGTTTTTGCTATTGTTAGGTGCTGTAGAGTCAAGTCTGACCATTGAGCAAACACTATCAGACATTCCACTACCTGCAGTGTTGAGGTTTTGGCTCTAGCCCGGCTAAAGTTAGGGCCAAGCCCACAACATAACACGTGACCGGTGTCGGGAAAGAAGGACCTCGGGAGACCTTCAGGTGGTTGGAAAAGGACAGGGAAGGTTTATTGGGATGCTCCCCTTATGGAGAGCAGGGAGCAGGCAGCCCCTATAGAGCAAGGCTCTACCCCTTTAAGTGCTGGCTCTATGCCTGCAGCATAGAATGCTGCAGGCTAAGTGCTG
>VMDO01028927.1:0-23272 GCA_007922755.1 Pedetes capensis
TCCCTCTCTCTCTCTCCGCCTTTTCCTTCTCTCTCTCTCTTTCTCTTTCTCAGGAAAGAAGAGTTTATTTTGGATTACTGTTTCAGAGGGTTCAGTCAATCACAGTAGGGGGTGCATGATGGAGGACAGCTATTCTTCTATTATTCAGACCAGGAAGCAGAGTGTAAGCAAAAGTGAGAAGAAAGAGCCAAGGAAATGTATTCCAAAGGACCTGACTCCAGTGACCTGCTCCCTCCAGTGGACCCACCTCCTAAGCATTCTCTGGCCTCCCCAAATAGTGTCACTAACTAGGGAACAGGTATTCAAAACATAAGCCTGTGGAGGACATTTCGTATTCAAACTATAACATTCTGCCCTTGACCCAAAAAGGCTTGTGTCCATCTCATAATGTAAGATGCATTTAGTTCATTTCCAAGAGTCTACAAAGCAAAAGTTTCATCTGAGTCTAAAGGCAAAGTCTTATCTGTGAACCCAGTTACTGAGAACTCAGTCCATTGTGGCAGAGAGGACATGATGGAGCAGAGCTGTTCGTGTCATGGTAGGCCAGGAGGCAGAACTCAATGAGCTGTCCATATGCTGTGACACTAGTCTATGTTTCACTTTGAATAAAACTTTTACATAGGTCTGATTTTGCATTACCAGTCAATTGGTGATTTTAAAACTACTGATTTACTATGTTATCTCATAGTATTTTTTAAGGATGGGGAAGTAACAAGTTCATGATGACAAGGAGTAATTTTTAGTTTTCATTTGAAAGCAAGAAATTTTATTAATTTCCACACATGCTGTCATTGTTTTAAATAAGTTAATTTAATCCATTTTTAAAGAACATATCCAGCCCATAACCAATTATGAATAAGTACAATTCAGTTTTCAGTTATTCTTTTAAGTAAAAGTGGTAGTACATCTACAAAGTGACTAGTTTAGCTAGCTAATAAATAATTCTCAAGTGCTTGAGAAGTGCTTTATGTATACTTCTAGTTTCTTAATACAGACTATTAAAATAATATTTCCAAAAGGGTAGAGGTGTGGTGGCATTATTCTTACTTCCTCATTAAGACCACTTTTAAATAAATGTGGAATTCTTTAATAAAAATATAATTCATATATAATACTATATATATTATTGGAAGGTAATGTGACATGTTGATACAAAAGTATATATGATGTTCAATGATCAAATAAGTGTAATTAGCATATTCATCATGTCAATTATCATTTCTTCTGTTAAGAATACTCAAAAACCTTTGCTTCTCACTGTTTTGATATATACAGTAAATTATTGTTACCTATCCAACTTGAAAACTGCAGCGGTAGCCCTGTGGCATCCGATCCCGTCAGATCTCGGAAGCTAAGCAGGGTCGGGCCTGGTTAGTACCTGGATGGGAGACCGCCTGGGAACACCATGAAGCTGTAGGCTTGGGAGAAGGACCTGGCAACCCCCTCCCAAAAATCAATCTGCCATTGAAAACTCTATGAACAGCAGAGAAGCACTGAAAATAGTGTTTCCCCTGTTGTACAGAGGGTCGCTATGAGTCGGATACCGACTCGACAGCACCTAACAACAACAACAACAAATCCAACTTGATGGCACCTAACAACAGCAACAATAATTACCCTAACAGTAGACGATATTATTCCCTATCTCTCTGTATTTTCATACCAATAATCAACCTCCCTCTGTCTCCTCTCCTTTTCCTAGCCTCTGATAATCACCATTCTCTTTTATACTTATAGAAGATCAAAATTCTTAGCTTTCATATGAGTGTTTTTTTAAACAAAAAATTATGGGATTGAATAATTCAATGAACACTGGTTAATGATTGTGTGGGGGCGGGAACTCGTTTTTGTACCATCAGTACAAAAATGAAAATTATATTTTAATATTGTTATGAAAATAATTTTGATTCAGCTGGGCACAGTAGCACATGCTTGCAATCCCAGCGGCTCCGGAGGCAGAGGCAGGAGGATTGCAAGTTCCAGACTAGAGGCAATCTGCGTAATTTAGCAAGACCCTATCTCAAAAAGTGAAAAAATGGGCTGAGGGTGCAGCTCAGTGTTCTAGCACTTGCGAAGCATGCAAGTCTGAGGCTTTGGGTTCAACCCTCAGTACCAAAAAAAAAAAAAAAAAAAAAAAAAAGTTTAGATCCTAGAAATACCTGAGTCTTAGAAGTCTTGTACCATACTTTTTCTAAGAACAATTAAATTATTTAACTGCAAATTTCTAGGAAAAGGAAATTGATTTTTTTTCAATACTGAGTTGTTGAACCCAGGGCCTTGTGCAAGCTAGGCCACTGAGCTGAACCCCCAGTCACATTTTTATTTTCACTTTTTGTTTTGGGACAGGGTCTTGCTAACTTGCACAGGCTGCCTCTGGCCTTGAACTTGTGCTGCAAGGCCTTCTGCCTCAGCCTCCTGAATTAGTGAGATTATAGGTGTGTGCCATGGTGCTTGGCTTGATGTACATTTTTAACATATAATGTTCAAATCTGGGTAAGGATATATATCTCCTCAAACATTTATCAGCTAAAAACATTCAACACCCTTTCTTCTAGCTTCTTGAATCATATAATTGTTACCCAATTTAGCAACTCCAGCACCTGTAATGGACATATCCAAAGGAAATTAAATTGGTAAATTGGAGAGACATTTTCACTCCCATGTTTATTTCATAGTAGTCACAAAATGGAAACAACCTAAGTGTCCACCAACTGATGAATGGATAAAGAAAAGACACAGTGGAGTACTATTCAGCCATCAAAGCAATGAAATTCTGTAACTTGTTATGATCTGGATGTAGGAACTGATATATTTAAAATGGCATATAATTTCTATTTTAAATTGCCTTTGTTGGCATATAAAGGACTTTTAGTATTTAAGGAACTTTTATGTAGAGTAGGGATTGTGTGTGTTCTGCATTTGGTTTCTGTAGGTTGAGCTAAAATCAATAAGTAGAAACTCAATGAAGGGGCAGCATAAGCATATTTCTTGACATCACTGGCTATTTTGGATGGTGAGGTTATTTGATAAGTGTTAAGTTTCTAAAAACTGAGCCAAGGAAAGAAAATCATCAATGCTATGGAGCACGTTTAAGTGCTGGAGAAATTGTTAGACAAAATGACCTTTAAATTCTTCTGAATTGTTAAGATTCTACAATTTTTTAAATTTCTTCATTTCATTGTGTCAAATATAAAATGATATCAAATTCCCAGAGAAGATGGCAAAAATTTTCATTCAGTTGGTTCTTCGGGATTTTTTGTATTCTTCTATTTTGCTTTTTTGTGCAATTCTGTGGATTCTCATAGACCAACTGTTTTGGGAAGAAATTCTTATTGGTATTTAATTTGGTGAAATCATTTATTCAAACACAATCTTCTCAGGCTTAAATAATGATAAAAGCACATGAAATTGTGCTAAAACAAAAATAAATTGTTTCAGTTTTGCTTAGTACCAATTAATTCTTGTGCATTGATTTTTTAAATCAATTTTTTTATAAGTTCTGTTTCACTTGTCTAGTTGCCAGGATTACTTTTATGCTTTTTCAATTTCTTTTTGTCAACTTAAAGAGTGAGATGAGACACACCAAGTGTGGGACCAAAGGGCTTATTTGAGCTATATTGAGGATGGCCACCTAGGGAGAAAATACAAATTCTAGTTGTCTGAAGTAATGGCTCCTGAAATGTCATCTAAGGGGTCTCATTTTGTACATAAAATAAGGACAAGAGGGAGGTTACACCAAATTGGTTATTACAACTATATGTGGTTGGTAAGCATAGCACAAGATGATTATCACAGGTCTCTTATGCTACACATTTTGTGTAAGAAGTCCCATAAGTAGGAAAAGGCTTTTGGTTATTAAAGATTACTTATTATCAGTAGACCATCAGGGAACCCAAAGAAACCTACTGTACTCTTTCAAAATGACCAAGGTGACTCTCTTGTATGCTTTGTTTTCCCCAGGCTGAAGATTTCTGTTACCTCCTTCTTGTGACATTTTAATTTGTCTCTCTTCAGTTTTCAAATGGGCAATGTAATTTGTAGGCCAGATTACAAAGTTAGAGCAAATATAGATAGGTAGATAGATAGATATTCAGGAGTGATATAATGAGTGAGCAACAAGTTTCAATTGTTTTGGTGCAACTGTACCTTAGATTAAATTCATGTGGAATCTAAATTCTCAGTTCATTCAGTTAGTTTGGAGGTAAAAGTACAGCCTCATTGGGTGATCAGTAACTTCCTACACTTCAGTAATTTATATTGATAATGTTTTGATGCTGTGTGGACATGATGAAATATATTTTAACATAAAAAGCATGTATTTGGTTAATTAACACAACACATAAAAAAGCAAAACTAAGTTTCTTTCTCTCAATAAAAATAAAAGTTATAACAAGATATAAGAGACTAAGAGACAAAAAGATACCCACCAGTTCTATGAAAGACATGGAGGTGAAATCATTAGAGTTTTAAAAACAAATGTGAATAGAAATCTGAGAGCTTCTTTTATTCTTCATTCTCATTGTCTCCTCACTAACACTTAAGAAGATTCCAATCACATTCCCATCTGAAGTGGCTATTGTGTTTCCTCAGCTTTTTCAAAAAATTTTTTTGCATGGTGGCTTCTTTCATCTGTAGCTGTTAAAAGAGAACTGTAACCATTGTTTAAAGAACAAGCAATTTGATGTGAAGTTCAAAAACACTGAAGAGTGTTACGTTTAGGAATTGTACTTAAGATCAGCACGTTGTGAATTTCCTATTAGCACCCTTCACTATTTAATGGACACATTTTCTTGTTCTTTGTTACATACATAATGCCCAGAACCTGTCTGTAAGCAGCATTCAGCTTCACCTTCAGTCCTGCTTCCACATTCTCATATGGGCTTTTAGTAATTCTCTCTAAATCAATATTTGTCTTTTCTATTAAAATACAAGCTCTTTCAAGCAAGAAACCATTGACTGCGGATTCTAAATTGACAGAATATAAGCTCAGAGTTGTGGTCATTCTAATGCCTGAGACTTCAATACAAAGGAAAGTTATTTTTGTTATAATGTGAAGTTTATCTGCAATAGAAGTTAATTCATAATTACTTAAAACACTTGTTATAATGTAAGCCTAGCTTATAAGATTAAGATTTAAGTAATTTATAGTGCCTGTACAATAACATGCTTGTGACTTTTCTGGAGTTTAGTTTTATAAGATCCCAAATTGAGAAAAAATTGAAGCAGGATTAAAACAGAAAAAATTAAGGGGCCATGGGAAGGGAAAAATGGCCCTCACTCCTTGGGATCTGTTTTCAGTTTCTTACTGCCAGAGAATCAAGAATTTCAACATAACTGATGAAGCCAGTGAAGGTTGCCAACAGAGACAATCATCCCTTTTCTGAGAGTTATCTCAAATTAGAGAGTTAAAACAACAAATGAACCATTGAAAGCCAAGACGTAGGTGACCTTTGAGGTTAATTTTATCAGCACTCTCTTCTCATCAATAAACCTAAACAGTATACCTCATAAGCCACCTTACAATTTCATTTACAAAAGAGGATTCTTTAAGATAAGAGAAATAAATAAACGATCTCATTTTAAACTTAATTTTAAAACTTTAAAATTTTCACTTAATTTGTAAACTTGGTTGTAAATTATGTCCTTTGTGCAATATAACTTCAAAACCCACAAAATCATTTCTATCACTATTGTTAAGACACTCAAAGGTGTCTTTCTCTTAATTTCTCTCTCTTAACACCCACACTTAAATCTAAAACATACACTAACACTTTCTTTTATCTCCTTCTTAATATATTAAATTTTGCATCATACTTACTTGTCCTGAAGTTCTTTTCTGCAGCATAAGTCAGGATCTCAGGTTCATCTGAATAAAGTCCCTCAGTGGGGATAATTTCCTCTGGCTACCACCACAGCATTGAGCTACATCCCATGTGACAATTTGGTAAATCTTTCCCTGACTCATTATAGTTCTCTTATTGTTGTTGTTGTTGTTGTGTGCCATCAAGTCGGTATCCGACTCATAGCGACCCTCATAGGGTTTTCAATGACAGATTGTTTCGGGATTGCCTTGGGAGTGGGTTGCCACATCCTTCTCCCATTTTTGCGGTGCTGGGAACCGAACTCGGGACCTCAGAGACTGCAGAGCAATGCTCTACCAACTGAGCTAAATCCCAGCAGTTCTCTTATATAAAAGCTAAAATTGTACCTGGCAAAATTAAACTGGTAAGGAAGACTCAGCTTGGGCCTTTGTAGTAGGAAAGAGACCTAAGTAAATTCTTATAAAATAAGATTTAAAAGCTAGAGTAAGGGAGATACAAAGTCTTTGTTTTTGCTAGTAGCCTTTACTTAAAGGCAAAGTTGACATTCTTATATCTTCATGACAGGGGATAGTTCCACAAATTGGACCAAGGTACTCAGAGAAGCTACGACTCTGCTCTCCTGTAGAAACTAAGAGGTAGGGCTATCATCTTCCTCAACATTTATGTTTCAAATGAAATGGTTACAGGTTCTTTAGAAAGACATTCATAGGTTATAAAACTGGTGAGAAGAGACAATTTACATACATTTCAAATGGGCAGAGACAGAATTATAATTATAAGTTTTCTAAAGTAAATGCTCTAAGCAAACAGAGGTCAAGGGCCTGGAGGCAGAAAGAAACCTGTCTAAAATTTGGTCAAACTGACAGAAAAGAAGACTGCTCTGGCTACATGTACAATGACTTTTTTTCTGTTGAGACCTGTTGTCTATTCCTCTTTCACTGAATTAGGTCATTCTGATTTTTGTCAGGGAGGAAAAAGTAATTCTTATATTACAAAATTTGAAGGACATGTTTATTGCTTTGTAGAATTATATAATACAGTCATGAAAATGTTTCTGGATTAGTAATTAAAAGCCCACGATGTATATGGGATAGGCTCTCACCTTCCACAGCCATAATCATATATTTATAAATCTCAATTGTTACTACAATACTTCCAAAATTTGTGAGATAGGAGATGATAATAGTTACACAAATAATTAGGGGTTATCTCGACTTTGGACAATTATCACATATACAACACACATGACTGATTTTGGTAAGTACTCCTCAAGTAGATATATATTTCAATCATCTCAATGTTATATATTTTGTGGAAGTCTGCAGAAACATCAAAAGGCAAATGACTCATGATCTCACATGTGGAATCTAAAAAGTCAAAATCAAAGAAGCAGAGAGCAGAGTGGAGATTACCAAAGGGTGAAGGGGTAGGGATTAGAGAAATGTTGCTCATGGAATACAAAATCTCAGGAGGAATTAGTTCAAAAGTTCTATTGTGTATAATCACAACTATAATTTTTAACAATGTATTGTATACTTGAAAACTTAATAAAAATAGATCATGTTTTTAGAACAAAAATGATATACAAGGTAATGCATATGTTGTTGTCAGGTGCTGCAAAGTGGGTCCAACTCATGACAACACTATGTACAACAGAACAAAACACTACCGAACACTGTGCCATACCCACCACTATGTCAGTGAGTCTCTGCTATCTATAGGGTTTTTGATTGCTGATTATTTCACAAGTGGGCTGCCAGGTCCTTCTCCCATTTTTGTGGTGCTGGAGATTAGATGCAGGGCCTCAGAGTGGGCAGAACAAGCACTCTACCAGCTGAGATAAACATCAGTCCCATAACACATATACTAAACAGCTTAACTCAGATGTTCTACAATAAATATTTCAAAACACCTGATGTTGTAGTAGACCATACATATATAAATTTTTATTTGTCAATTAAAGTAAAATAGAAAGGAAATTGTTGTTGTTCTTAGGTGTGGTCAAGTCAGGTTCAACTCATAGTGACCCTATGTACAGCAGAATGAAACACTCTCGATTCTGTGTCAGGCACATGACCTTATTTATGTTTAAGCCCATTGTTGCAGACACTGTGTCAATCCATCTAGTGGAGGGTTCCCCCCCCCCTTTTTTTTTTTGTTGACCTGCCACTCTCCCAAACATGATGTCCTTCTCCAGGAATTGGTCCCTCCTGAGTACACACCCATCCTTGCTTTGAAGGAGCACTCTGGTTGCACTTCTTCTAGGACAGATCTGTTGGTTCTTTTGCCAGTCATGGTATATTCAACAATTGTCTCAATCACTATAATTCAAAAGCATCAATTCTTCTCCTGTCTCCCTTGTTCAATGTCCAGCTTTAATAACCATATGATGCAACTGAAAATACCACGGCATGAGTCAGGTGCAACTTCTTCTTCAATGTGACATCTTCACTTTTCAATACTTTAAAGAGGCCTTTTGCTACAGCTTTTTTTTTTTTGTAAGGATTTTTGTTTTGTTGATGTTGAGTCCAATCCATACTGAAGGCTATGTTCATTGACGTTCATCAGTGTTTCAAATCTTCTTTACTTTCAGCAAGGGAGTTGTGTCATCTGTATAATGTAGGTTGTTAATGAGTCTTCCTCCAATCCTGATGCCACATTCTTCTTCATAATATTCAGCTTCTCATATTATTTGTTCAGCATAGAAATTGAAGAGATATAGTGAAACAATACAGCCCTGATGCATACCTTTCTCAACCTTAAGCCAGGCAATGTTTCTTTGTTCTGTTCGAAGGACGGCATCCTGGTCCATGTACAGATTCCTCATGAGTACAATTAGATGCTCTGGTATTCTCATTCTTTGCAGTGTTATCCATAATCTGTTATGACCCACACAATCAAATGCCTTTTGCATAGTCAATAAAACATAGCCATTATTCTGATATTCTCTGCTTTCAGCTAGTATCTATCTGACATCAATAATGATGTCCCTGCTTCCCCACCCTCTTCTGAATGCAGCTTGATTTTCCAGCAGTTCCCTGTCTATAGACCACTGCAGTCACTTTTGAATGATCCTTCATAAAATTTTGCTTGCTTGTGATATTAATCTATCATTTGATAGTTTCCACATTCAGTTGGATCCCCTTTTTGGGAATAAGCAAAAATAAGGATCTCTTCTAGTCAGTTGGCCAGATGGCTGTTTTCCAAATCTCTTGGCATAAACATGTTAACATCTCCAGTGCTGCCTCTGTTTGTTGACACATCTCTATTGGTATTCTATCAGTTCCTGGAGGCTTGTGTTTCACCAAGTCATTCAAGCCTGCTTATACTTAGTCCTTCATCAATTAAAATAAAATGGAGAGGTGGCACATGCCTGTAATCTGAGCAGCTCCAGAGGAGGAGGTTGGAGGATCACAAGTTCGAGACCAGAGGCAGTCTGTGTAATTTAGGGAGACCCTGTCTCAAAAAAGTAAAAAACAAAACAAAACAACAACAACAACAACAACAAAAATGGGCTGAGGTGCAGCTCAGTGGTCCAGCACTTGCAAAGCATGCAAGCACAAGGCCCTGGGTTCAAACTCCAGGACCACAATAAATTAAAAAATAAATAAATAAATAAATAATAAATAAAATGGAGAAGAAAATTAGAAACATATCTTAGATAATATCAGTCTCTAACCTACCATTCTACAGCTGAGGAAAAAGATGCAAATAAAAAAAAAATGGGATAATCCATGGTCACAGTGATTAGCTGTAGGATTTTAGACCTGTCAGTAAGTTCTTGATTATTATTAACAATGGTAGAAAGTACATATAGTTTAAATCTGCTTAAAGAGTTTGTAAGTAATTGATTAGAAACTTTCCATAGGTAATTGTGGACACCAACCAAAATAAATATGAAAAAAATTGGCATATTCTGTAAAGTAAATATTCATACATGCTTGAGATAATTATAAATAACATTCACCTTTTAATAGTTAAGATTATAGTTTCTCCATATTGTAAAGAATATTATTTTAACAGATTATTTAAAATGTGATTTGCCCATGTGTTCTATATTTTTTAACTCTGACCAAATGTGTATATGATGAAAATTCTGATATTATAGGTTGAGGCAGAGCAGACTCTGGCACTATTTTAGAAAATAAGTAATTTTAAGTGGTCCTTTTTATACACATCTTGACTTCTCTTAATTTGTACTGAATGGGTAATTAGCAGGCAGAATTACCTTCAGAAAATAAGTTATTTTCACTTCTCTAGTGGGAATTAGTTAGTAGGGATTCAGTCTATTGTGCAGAACTTCTCATTCAAATTATCGTAACTTAGCAACATCTTATGTATGACCATCAAATGGTGTTGTTAACAGCTTTTATGATGGTATGGAATAAATAGAGCATTTTATGATAAAACAAACACATAAAGTGGAACGATATGAATGTAAACCTAAGCAACCTCCTTGCCATGGGCATGCTTTTGTGGTTCGTTATTGGTAATTTTGCCTTTCCATTTCTTTTTAAGTATGGTATACGTCAATAATAAAATAGTAGCTGAAAAGACTATTGTTTGAACTGAGCCATAGGCAGAGTACATCCTCTAGTAAACTTCAAATGAAACTGAGGAAAATAATTCCAAGATACTTCAGATGACACCATCCATTCTGGTTTTAAAGAAGAGTAGCAGGGATGGGAGAAGAATATTTGTTCTCCATCAGCACTGTACCTGTAATTACTTTGTTCTGGCTATATAATCAGAGCATAATGGGAAAGAATGTTCCAGGACTTCAGATACTAACTAGTGGTCACCAGTGTAGTGCCTCTGTTAGGAGATGACAACTACATTTTTCATCCTGTATATGTTCAAAGTAGTTTCTATATGAAAGGAAAATAACCCTTTTTCAACAACCCTTTAATATAACTGTTTCCTTAAATGTTCTATATTAAATACATTGAAATATTCTCTTGAGTGCTGGCATATATTAGAAGAGTAATGAAGGAAATTATAATACCTACCTTCAAAGATGTATGAGGGCTCATACTCTTAGAATATAGCTAGCTAGCTAGTTAGATAAACAGGTAGAGACACATAGGCTGCTTTTAATTTGAATTAAATGGTTGAATAGGGGGAAGGCAGATACATTTATAGGCAGCAAATCATTTACAGTTATTTAATGGAAATTAGGTGGCAGATAGCCTGCTGATGTGTCTGATGATAGGAAAATCCCAAGGAGCACGGGCCCACAGAAAGGAGAGAAGGCATTCTGCCCTGTAGAGGACCATGCTTATTTAGACTAAATAAAGAAGGAGAAGGGGATAGGAAGAGAAGCTGCCTGTGGCAGTATGGCAGGAGGGTGGAAGGGAGTTGGCTACTGCTGCAGGGAGCTAACTTGAGGCTGGGGGTTGAATAGGGCCAGGGTGTCATGGTGAGAAGCGAGGCAGAGGGTGTTGGAAAGATGTGTTCTTTTGTGCAGTTGGCAGACAGTCAGGGAATGTTCTCATCTTGGAGACCAGTTTACTTTATAAGGTTTTGGTCACCTCTTTGTAGACATTATTTTGGACTTGAAACCTTGTATGGCTCTTTGTTCTCTCATCTAGTACAGCTCTGACATAATAAATGATAGCTGTTTCCTATTGCTTATGTTGTTACCATAAAAATTTGACTTTGCGGTATAGTTCTTGCTTATTATACCTCTACTGTGTAAATATATTCCCAGTGTAGACATTCAAAGTACCCATGAAAATAAAGGGTGAATTGTACAAGTGCCCTTTATTCTCCCCAAACTTGCATTCATGCTCAGCAATTACCACTTTTTTTTTTTTTTTTTGGCAATGTTAGGATTGAACCCAGGGCCTCACACATCCTAGGTATAATGTCCACCACTGAGACACTCTTTTCATATTTTTTATTTTGAGATAGGGTCTTGCTGAGTTGTGAAGGCCGCTTCTGGCCTCAAGACCTGCAATCCTCCTGTCTCAGCTTTTTGCATCTCTGTGATTATAGGCATTTGCCATAGTGCTCCGATACTATTGTCCCTCTTAAGAGTTTAGTGTACATTCTTTTGTTATACATTTATGAGAATTTATGTACAAATATGTACAAATAGAGAACTTATGTGTCTACAGCCGTATCACTCTGGTGTCTCATCCTATCTGATCTCAGAAGCAATGCAGAGTTGAGCCTGGTTTATCCTTGGATGGGAAACCACTTGGGACTCTTGGGTGGTGTAGCCTTGGGAGAAAGACCCAACAGTGCACTCCCGAAACAATCAGTCACCAAAAATCCTATGAATAGACAATAGTGCCAGACATGGCATTGTGTCAGGTAGTGATTCCTTCTGTTGTACATAGAATCTCTATGAGTTGGATCCAACTCAACAGCACCTAACAAGAACAGACAGTTTTTGTGTATTTTTTATGGTCATAAGTGCATGCTATAGGTACTTTTTGAAACTTTGTGTGTTTTAATTGCCAGACTGCAGTGATATTTCCATATCTCTGCATGTATGCTATTAATTTTCTTTAATGGTTTCATTATGGATATAGCATATACTGTTTATGCAATTTTCCATCCCTTGATCAAGTCTGATAATTTAAAATATTTAGTAATTGAAGACAAACTTACAATAAAGATTGTTTTAGAACATTTACCAACTTGTATAAGTTCTGATATTTGTATTTCTAAGTATAAATTTTTTTCTGTCATATGCACAAAGGTTTTAAGTCTGTTATGTACTGCAAAAGTACATTTCAGAAAGCTTTAGAGAAGCTGAATGCACATATAGTGCATGTGAGGCCCCAGGTTTAATTCCCAGCACCACACAAACAGCACACACACACACACACACACACACACACACACACACACACACGCACAGAGCTTTATGGATTTGGGTTTAGCTCAGTTGCTAGAATGCTGCTCCATACTCTGTGAGGACCTGAGTTTAATCCCCAGCACTGCCAAAAACAGGAAAAGGATGTGATAATCCACTCCTGAAGCAATCTAGAAACAATCAGCCTTTTAAAAAGCCATGAATAGCAGAGAAGCACTGACATAGTGCCAAGCATGGCACAGTGTCAGGGAGTGTTTCGTTTTGTTGTACATAGGGTTGCTATGAGTTGGACCCAACTTGACAGCACCTAACAACAAACAACAAACTCCATCATGAGTCTACCCACTTTTCCATATTATGTTTTTTGTGTCACTATTCTGTGTTATGACATATACTAAAGGCTTCAGTGGGTCTTGACTTGGTAGAATTTGAAGTGTTACCATATTTTGACAGATTCTATAGTATAGCTATTCCATAGTCTCCTCACTGATCAGGACATTATACAATGATTGATGATGATTCCCTCTGAGCAAATATTTTGTTGAAAATCCAGCCTTAAAATCTCAAAAAGCTCAAGAAGCATATAGGGTGTCTTATGAACACTGTCCTTGAAAACTTAAGTCCTATAAATTTATCATTACTGTGTGTTTTTTGCCTGCAGCCCTAGCATTGTGAGGTCCAATCCCGTCAGATCTCAGATGCTAAGCAAGGTGGGGCCTGGTTAGTACTTTGATTGGAGACAGCCTGGGAATGCCAGGTGCTATAGGCTTGGGAAAAGGACCCAGAAACCCACTCCCAATCTGCCATTGAAAACCCTATGAATAGCAGAGAGACACTGACAGTAGTGTTTTTCTTGTTGTATGTAGGGTCGCTATGAGTCAGATACCAACTTGACGGCACCTGAAAACAACAATTTGTTTTTCAGAATTTATGATATACATTTGCCTTAAAATTTTATCTTTATTATTTTACCTTTATTCGTACATAAAGAGTTTTAAAAAATAGAAAGTATTTAGGAATATTGATAAAACATGTTAATAATTATTTTCATATTTTCAAACTGTTGCTTAAAGTTGTTTAGTCATGAGAATTATCTATGCAAAATATTCATATAAAATGGATAACACCCCAGATTCTTATAATACAACATTCTGCAGAATGTTTATAGTTTTATATTATTGACAACTATTTCTTCCCATTCTTTCAATAAATCACCATGTTGATGGGTAAACTACAAGAAATATTTAAGAAGCAATGTACTCTTTCTGATGTTATTTTCATTCAGGCAATATTTCTCTATGTCCCTAACTATACATAGAAATATTGATAATAAAAAGGAAACAGTTCATATTTTCCTGTCAGATATTTCAGGTAAAATATAGCTGGAAGAAAGCCTGGACAAGGAAATCAAGAGAAGATTTATTGAGCATCTAATATTTGCCTTGTATGATGGTCTAAAAATGTGAATTTGCTCATATGTGTACAGGAGAATTAGCAGAAGTATTTTAAATATATAGTTATATAAATACAGCAAGTTACATACACTTATAAAATCTTCTGAAATGTGCTAGGGAAATCGATAATGGCTAGTTCCTTAGGAGATAAATGTTTACTAACTGAAAATAAAATATTCTCTGTTGATTTTTTAAAATAATGAATAATGCCAGAGAGCTCAGAGAGGCTTGGACAATATATATTTTAAACATATTTTTAAAAAATGCCTCAATGGGCCAAAAAAGACAGATTTTTGCTCTCACATTTTTATAAATGCTTGGCTCATCCTAAATTACAGCAATGTTTCATTACTACCAAAATTCTCAAGATAAAATTCGTAGCACAACTGCTTGCTAAGCAAAAGGAAAAACATAAATTGTATCTGTGCTGAGCAAATGGATTTGGAGGCTGACTTTTATTTGGCTTGCAGCTTTTGCTGCAGAACAAAGTTTCTGCTGATTCTGTTGAGAATCTGACGAAGGTCAAGCAGAAAATCTGATTGACAATCCACTGGTCTACAGGAAGGGTATGCCAAAATAGATGTTTTCTGTACTTTAAACATTCCTTTAACTTCACCAGCTTTGATCTTGAAAACCTAACTGCTTACATCAATTTCTTTTCCTAAAAAGAACATTTTCTTCTGTGTTTACAAGTAACCCATTTCAGCTATCATTACCTCATTCTGAGTTTTAAAAATGTTTTATTGTAGATAAATGATGACATGGAACCAAACATATGCCTCTTCCAATCTATTTAGTGATGCTCATTTCAATCACTGATACGCTCCCTCTATTCCCCTCAAAGGGTACACTTGTGGTTTGTCAATGTGTAGATTGTCTAAAGTTTACAATAAACCAAGTAATTCACATTTACTCTCATGAGCTTCCATTCTGGATTATTTATTTCTCATATAGTAATTGCTAGTCCAGGCAAATAGATTTTTAACATGATTCCACTGTTTTTTTCAATAGCCTTTTAAAAAACTCAATATACAAAGTTATAGTCCCTGCTCTAAATTCTTTGTTTCTAATGTTGGCAGAGAGAGAAAATCCAAACAGATGCTACCACTAGCTTCTTTTACAGATTTATAGATTTTTTTTTTTTTTGGAACAGGTTATCTAACAGATTTGATCCCCTATTCATGTTTGTTATTGTGCATACCTGCCTTTTCTCTTTTAATTTGATAGAAAAGGGTTGAGAACTAATGACCAATGCAAAATTTGGCAGGTGGTCATGTAATATTCAGCTGTTGATGATAGGTATATTTATTTTCTTTATATAAATAGATTTTACAGGATGCAGCGCAAACAGCATGGAGGATAGGATGTGTTTACTTTAACTATTTTCTGAAACTCCACTGAAATGTAAATAAAGAGATTTTAAAAGGCATAAAATGTCAAGGGCAAATAGAATATGAGCGACAAAGACAGCAATGACATTTTGAGATTGGAAAGCAGAAATAGTAAATCTCTCTCTCTCACTCTCCTCAGCTTTCAATTCTTCCTTTGCACTTTATATTTCTCCTTATCCTTTATTGCTGGGGCCTGAACTAGAGCTTGATTATCCACCAGGACAGGATTTAACTATTAGAACACAAATTCCAAGGAGGTAGAGTATATATCACCAAGTCCTAGGACCTAAGTCTCCTACTTTCCCAATTGATATAGTTGGTAGAAGTTAAACTTGAATACTAGTACGTGATATTCTTTCTCATATAGTTTATACATTTTAAATAATTTTTCTACCATTCTATATCTTCATAGATATTCATAACAGAAAGTCTGGAGACTCTTTTAAGTTCATACCATTTAACCTGGAAGATGCTAATACTTTTCTCCTAACATTTTTTGATTCTGTGTCCTAAAGTTGCATACTAACTGATGGTAGAAGGGAAAAGATTTCTTCAAACATTAAATAAAATAGTTTTTGTGGGGCGGGTGCCTCCCGATCCTGCCTGGAGGTTCAGACAGGCAGCACTGCCACGTACACAGATACTAAATACAATTCACTCGGGACCCTCTGTGAGGGCTGCGGACTCCTGCAGCCCTCGGGACCCTGGAGGAAATGGGAGAAAGGAAAAGCCTCAGGCACTTTTGCCTTCCAGGGGCAAACACCCATGTTGGCGGTCTCGGTGGTCACTAGGAGACAGCTGTTGCTTCGTCAGTGATCAGATGGAGAGCGGGTTCTTTCCTTGTTGATCCTTGCCGCAGGTGAGCGTTCTTTCCTCACTGAAGTTCTGGGGGGAGAGCAGGAAAGCTGTTTCCTCATCAGTGGCCTGGGCTAGAAGTGGTGAAAAGGTCTTACTTAGCCAATGGTGTGGGCAAAAAGGCAAAAAGGGATCCAGCTGCCTCAGCGTAGCTCCTTATATAGCTCGCCCACAGAATGGCCTGAGCCAATCAGTTTTCAGTCCAATTGTCCAATCAGGAAGGGTTTTGTACAAACGTGCAATCAAGTTATTTTCATTTTCCCTAGATGTCTAATTTACAAACCAGGTAGTCAAAAGCCATTTTCCCAGTTTGGGAGTTTTTGCCAATTTCCTCTCAATTTTTCCCTACAGTCTTGACCCATGAAACATGCAGGAAACTGAGGTATGAAATTCTTATTTGAAACTTTAAAGGAAGTAATGCTCTGGCAGCTTCCTTTTCTGTTCATGCTTCGTGAATTACAGAAAGGGTCTTAAAGTATCTCCAACCCATATATATATATATATATATATATATATATATATATATATATATATATATACACATATATGATACTAAAAAGTGATAGGAATGAAACTGGATCTTTCACTACTTTTCAGGCTCATATCATGTTAGGAAAATAATATAATAATATATATTATTTTAGTCATATTATTTTGATACTCTGATATAATATGTTATAAACTGAATTGCATCATCATTCTCTCCCCAAAAGTCATATGTTGAAGCCTTAAACTTCCATGTGATTATATTTAGAGATAGAGCCTTTAAGGAGGTAATAAAGGTTAAGTGTGGTCCCAAGGGTAGGAATTTATTGTGATAAGACTATGTCCCTTTTCAAAGACAGAAGGAGCCAGATCTATCTCTTTCTCCCACCACCCTCTCTCTTTCACTTTTGAATGCACACAGAGGAAATGCTAGGTGAGGAGGATACAGCAAGCTGTTGGCCATATATAAGCCAAGAAGAGAGGCATCACCAGAAATCCAAGCTGGTAAATATCTTGGACTTTCTACCTCTAGAACTGTGAGAAAATAATTTTCTCACAAAATATTGGAAATGAGAGAACTACATAGCAGGACAAGCAAGAATCCACTGAGAATGTTCAGCTAAGGAGTTCTTCCAACAGACCAGAACTAAGGACTGACAGATGAACTAAGTAAGAAATTCATTCTGATCTATATTGTGAAATCAAGGAGGAATTTTTTTTTCTGTACTTGACTAGGTGTTGAACCCAGGGCTATACCCCCAGGCCATTTTTATTTTTTATTTTAAGTCAGAGTCTCACTAAGTTACATAGGCTGCCTCTGGCCTTGAACTTGTGATCCTCCTAAGGCAGGAAATCTTATACAAACCCAGTGTATAAGAATGAGTGACAGCAAGAACAAAAACAAAAACAAAAACAAAAAAACACTAAATGATTGTTGTTTTCACGTTTCCCATTTATCTATTAATGTTTTGATGAGGTTATTCTATTCCTATTCCATCATTTCATATCGACTGTGAAGAGGAAACATACATTGATTTTTTTATATTATAGGTTTAGTTTGTCAAAGGATGAACTATGACCTGCCACTGAGTCTTTCAAAAGGATAGTAGGTTGCCTCAAGACTGTAACTTTGAACCTAAGGCAGCAACAATATATACCTATGTGAGAGGTGGTATCCATGAACTTTTAGGTAGCTTGAAGAATACACTGTGGTAGAAATTGACAGTTGACAGTTAATGTCCATTTTTTATTTGTTATGTAGTAACAGAAATATTTATCTTTGGCTAGATACATGGTTGAATGGCTGACCAGAATAAAAACAAATTTCCTGAGCAACCTGAACAATGTGATCAAGTTCTATGTTTTGAGCAACTTCTAGACATGAACTTAAAGCAAATGGGAGACATGTTTATGGATTATGCATATTTAAATACAGTGTACACAATACAGCTCCCAATTTCAGGATTTTGTAACTTAGTGTCCAGTAGAGTAGCTCTTAGGTACACATGAACTTTAAGACTTGAAATGTGCTTAGTAGTATTCAATTTAACTTTAAAATTTTGATATTTAATTCAGTTATTGGGAAACATGTATGATTGGAAAAAAACATGGGTGTGCATTTTAAGAACTGTAAATTTTATGAAATCTGGGTTGCTGTGAGTCAGATCTGACTTGAGGGCACCTAACAACAACAACAACAACAAAAACAACAACAACAACAACAAAACACAAATCAAGTGTTTTTAATGAAAATTTAGAGTCCAATTTGAGCTATGTAGACCATATGCCATATTTCGAAGACAGTACACAAGTATACAATGTTTAAATAAAAAATTTAGCTTTATTTCATTTGAAGATGATTATGTTTTTGGATAAATTGGGCCAAATGAAATTTCTTATTAAATTAGCTTTAATTCTATCTATTTAACATGACTACTAGAAAATATTAAATTATATATGTGGATTGTTGTTATTGTCATCACTCTCCATAGCATGGATGAGATCCACTTGAATATTGTGATATGAAGACCCTTGTTGTTGTTGTTGTTGTTAGGTGCCATCCAGTCATGTCCAACACAAAGCGACCCTCATAGGGTTTTCAATGGCAGATTGTTTTGGGATTGCCTTGGGAGTGGGTTGCCATATCCTTCTCCCATTTTTGCAGTGCTGGGAATCAAACTCAGGACCTCAGAGACTGCAGAGCGACACTCTACCAACTGAACTAAATCCCAGCCCCATGAAGACCCTAACTACCCCTTAATCTCCTGGTACCTTCTCATTGGCTGAATTGTGGAAGTGGAGTGAGCCATCTCAGGAAAACTAACATCTTAGAGATAACGTGACAACCAGTTAAATGAAATTTGAGTCCATCACATTTAAAACTAAGTTGTTAAGACTTTACATGAAAGATCAATTTCTATCCAGTTTAAACATTGTTTGTTGGATCTCTATAATATACAATGGATGGAAATCCTAACCAACATAAATACAACCCAGAATAAAATGTAGGTCAGGCAAGAAAGGTGGCAAACTGAAGATAAACCACACAGGAAGGAGAGTAATCAGGAGATTCTCAGACCAGTGGACCAGATGTCCTAATGCTTCTGTGAACCCAGGATTAGAATCATTCTTCAAAGTTCTCATGTTGTTTAGACTTTGCAGTTATGTAAAGCTAACAACTGCCTTCATTGTTTGAAAGCGCTTTGACAGAACAACTTACAACAGGAATAGTGTAGACATACTCATTCCCATAACAAATTGGAACATTTACCTTGAAGAGCTTCCTCCTAATTAAATTCACAACTCAGAGTTGAGTGAAAATGGAGTACATATCTAAGATACTGATAAGAGAGAAGGGCAGAGAGAACATGTAATATACTGTCACTGAAGAAGGATCAATTGAGAGAAATAATTATCCTCCATCATCACTCTTTATACATATCTATAACTTATATACTATATATCATATAATTTATATAATCTATATCAATATATAATATAATTCATATATGAATATATATCATATACATTTTATATATGTAATGTATATCACATATAATTATATATGTATATATGTTTCTGATTGTAAGAAAATATTTTACACATCCTTTTGAGTTTAACCTTCATGAGACATCACTAGAATTTCTTTAAGTTCCCCAAACCTTAGTTTGACATTTACTCAGGTTGATTTAAGGTGAAAAATGTTCTCTCTTGAATTACTCCATACAAAGAGCTAAGCATAGTGAACTCTGAACTTATTTATCATGAGACCAGATTTCTCAAGTGAAGTAATAAATTAGTTCAAACTTATATTTTCTGTATTTATTAAAATAGATCATCTGATCACTTGAAAATCTAAAAATGAATACCAAGATGTCCAAAAATTCCTTAAGCCCTCAAATTATTCTAAACCTTTATCCAGGGCAGTTAAAAAGATAAACAAAAAATACAAAATCAACATGGCAATTAATATCCAGATACGTTAACCCTTGTACATATCAAATGGGATATTAGAAGCCATGACACCACCAGCTTTATGTCAGTGTGGGGATTTGGATTGCTCCCTCACACATTTGTAATTTACCATTTGAAGAACTGCTCTATGTAAACACTACTCTATTGGCCTGGATGGCCACATGAATAAATTTGGAAAAGATGTGAGCTTAGCTTGAAGTCTGGAGTTCAGATTAGTCTAGACCATTTCAGTCGAGGTGAGTTGAGCCATATTCAAACTGAAGACCTTAAAGATATAGTGTAATTTTGAGAAGGTGTGTTCATTTGCTTGTTCCTTAAGCCCTCGGACAGTATGCAAAAGGAAATAACAGACAAACCAACATATTGACCATTGTTTCATTTTCTCATGTTCCACATTTGACTTCCTAAGCTTTAAAAGACTCAGAAAAAATAAAGAAATGTGCAGACATAAAAAATCTTTTGAATCTCTAATTAAAATAGGTAAAACCAATCTTCTATTTGTGCTTAACACCTATGGATTCTTCTGAACTAGCTACCTTTGGGGAAATTAGCTAAGAGTGGCAGTTGTTTATTTCATATAGTATTTATTTTATTGCTTGATTATCAACATTGATATCAATGGTGGCCTTTCATTCTCTGGATATTATAGATGAATTCAGTGGCAGGGGTGTGGCTCAGTTGGCAGAGTGCTACTCTGAACTCTCCGAGGCCCTTGACTTTGCAATCCCCAGCACTGGAAAAAAAAATAAAAGTGGGAGGACAAGGCAGCCTTCTCCTGAAAATAATCCGGAACTAGTCAGCCATTGAAAACCCTATAAGGGTTGCCATGAGGGGGGGCACAACTCGATGGCACCTGACAACAACACAATGGATGAATTCAGATAAAAACTCCAATTCCATGGCCAGGAAAATTGAAACTCCATCCTCAGGTGTCTGTGAATTACTGTGGAGCTAGTTTGTTCATTGGCCTCTTTGCCTCATCTTTTTTTTTTTTTTTTTTTTTTTACAACTCCCTGCTTATTTGATGACCCCACTGATGTAAAATTGACTGCTTACAGGTTTCAGTATACTCTAAATCCATTGACACCAAAGAAGTCTAACTGAGGTCAGGTGTTAACATCTTTGAATTTATGACATTCTGCCATTCTCTTATTTAATACTTTAATTTCAGTTTTTGATATGTTCCCCCTTTCCTTCTCCTATTGTTTGGGTAACAAAAGAAGATTTTCTTCTATCATATCTAACAATATGGTAATCCCTTCTGATAATAAGAGAACACTCATATTACCAGTTTCTGACCAGAAAGTAGGCTATATATTTATTTATATATGCATATGTGAATAAATGCATTTACTTGAATGGCTTAGATTTAAGTTCACTTTTAATCTGCTTAGGATATTTATTTCAAATGTATTTTTAATATATTTGTCTTAGAAGTAAAATGCTAGTAAAAATATTATTATTATATCCATCCAAATTGTTGCCTTAAAACATACAAATGCCAGAACTAGACTCATTCAGATGTAGATGTCACTAACAAAAGGGACATAAAAACACAAAACAGAAAGCCAAAACCTAGGTCTGTTCAGAATCAAAGAAGAGGAACAACACTCTAATCAAACAGCATGTACATTTTTAGATTTTATTTTATTTTTAATTGGCAAATAATATCCATGCATATTTATAGGGTAAAATGACAGGCTTCCATACTTTGTGGAATGAGTGAATTAGGCTGTTTAGCATACCCACCATTTCCAATATTTATCATTTCTTTGGAGTGAGAAAATTTGAAATCCACTTTTTTAGCTATTTTAAAATGTAGTATAGAATACATTTATCATTAACTATAGTCACCATTCTGTGCAAGAGAAACCCAGAACTTATTTCTCCTGTCAAAGTGACTTTGTACTTACTGACAGATATTTCTGCTTTCTGCATCCATGCCCACCCTAGACTCTGAAAACCACTATTTTACACTCTACTTCTATGAGTTTGAGTTTTCTGAAACACTTTAAAGAATACTCAAAATTGATGAAGATCTGCCCCTAATGAGTTGTTGATCATTGTTAAGAAGCACAAAGGCAACCTAACCCATGGATTTATAGTGGCTGTCTTTTATAGATGCCTTTAAACAAAACCATTTGGCAATATGGATGTTCCTTTATGTATATATTATACTTGATAGTGTGGGATTATGACACATCAATATGTGGTGATCTGAGTAATATACTTAGATATTTTTTGATTCACTGGCCAGTGATTGCTGTTTTCTCTTTGTATTACTTGCCTCATGTCTGTTTTGTTAATTAGTTGGCAATAAATTACTCTATTATTCTCTATCTTGGCATCAAAAGCAAAAATTTCCCTGAGAATGAATTTATTCATTCAATGGGATCAAAAATACGATGGATGTTAAGAGCATCAAATCAGGCCTTTGTATATAATTCTTTATATTTCTAAGTACTATCCTAATCTTCACATAATTAGAATGTTCTCAATTATCTAGACAGAAAATCTATAGTCCAAGATCTTTTGAGAGTATATACTTTTAAACATTTTGCTTCCTAGCTGGGTGCCAGAGCAATTGCTTATAATCCTAGCACAAAGAAGACTGAGGTAGGAGAAACCCATGTTTGAGGCCAGAGGCAGCCTGTGCAAATTAGGAAGACTGTGTCGCAAAATAAAAAGTATAAAAGACAGTTGGGGGTGCAACTTAGTGGTGAAGTGCTTGCCTAACATACCAAAGGCCCTGGACTCAGTCACCAAGACTGAAAAAAAATTTTGTTTGCTGCTTAATATTTATCACAACACCAGTTTGCTTATTCAATCAATAATCATTTATATTCTTATTTTATTTCAGTTTCTTTTTTGAGGTATTATTAATCATATGCATCATGTTTCTTATTATTGATTGACAAATAGAAAGACAGATGTCAAATTTATTAGCAAAGAAAATATTTTTAT